>VYXB01009794.1:21279-123771 GCA_013397135.1 Pachyramphus minor | reverse complement strand
CCGCTGCCCCGGCACCCCCCAAAGCACCGGAGGTGACACCGCCCGCAAGACGGGAGGGGACAGCCCCTGCTCCGCGCTGCGGGGCCGTGCGGGGCGTTGCGGGGCCGGGGGCGCCGGGAGCCCGCGGGAGCGCGGGGCCGGGCGGTGACCAGCGGCATCCCCGCCCCACCGCGCCTCCTTAGCGACGGTCGCCAGGCAACGCCCATCCTCCCTAGCGACGGTCCTAGGGACCACTCCCCGGCCCTCGCCGAGGCTCCGGGGGCCCACCGGGTGACGTACCCGCTCTGCACCTCGGTGTAACCGAGGCCCCCCTGGGTACTGGAGCTTTCCCGGGTACCGCCACGCCCGGTCCTTGCCGGGACGCTGTGGGTGCTCGCCGCGTGGTGAGGGATGCTGAGCCGGCAGGGCGAGGCTGGCAAGGCGACGGCAGACGGGGAGCAGGGATCAGGAGCGGCCGCAGAGCCGTGACGAGGCGCAGGGGCCCACTGGCAACTTGGCACCCTGAGGGGCACCACATTTAGCCCAACCCTGGGGGGAAGGTCGCAGGACTGGGGTGCTGCAGCTCCGTGCAGGGGGATGCAGGCAGGGCAGAGGTGGGGCTGGAGGGCAGGCGGCGGGGCCGGGTCTCCTGATCTGCGAGCGGGAGAAAGGCGGACGCATTGCGTCATTGCCGGCGAGTGCTCCCGAGGGGACAGGCTGATGCGCTCACTCCTTGCCAGCCCCCAGCGCTGACAGCCTGGCTGCTGAGAGCTCTCGAGCAGGAGCCTCCGTTCCCCAACACACGTTCTTGCCTGTTGGCCTTGGGGCTCACGCGAGGCTGCTGCCAGCCCTCACCCCACGCCCGCAGGCACTGCCAACACCCCGACCTTGCTGCACTGCCTCCTCCCTCGCCAGCCCTTCTCCTCCTCCTCCTCCTCCTCCTGCCCTCAAGGACCCAGGAGCAGCCAGCTGAGCTCTGCCGTGCAGCCAGCCAGAGCCTGGGCGTTGACAGGCCCCTCTGCCCCCTGTCCTGCAGCCCCATGGCCGGGAATGCTGAGATGGCATCCCTGGAGGAAAGCTTCCGCAAATTCGCCATCTACGGCGACACCAAGGCGACGGGGCAGGAGATGAACGGGAAGAACTGGGCCAAGCTGTGCAAGGACTGCAAAGTCATCGACGGCAAAAGCGTCACCAGCACCGATGTGGACATTGTCTTCTCCAAGGTGAAGTAAGTGAACGGGATTTTCGGGGCCTCCAGCCGCCCGGAGGGTGGGGGTGCCCTTGGCCCTTGTGGGCAGGGTGGCAGTGCCCGGGTGTGGGGGTCTCTGCAGAGCTGTGCCACCCTGGCTGTGCACCCAGGCTGTCCACCTCACTCAGCATGGAGCAGCAGGTGCTGCCCTGCGGTGTCCCACCTTCAGGGAGGATGTGGGGCTGCTTCTGCAAGACCTAATGATAAATTAGCCCGAATGTGGGGCTGGGAGGCTGAGAATTTGTGCAGAGTCTGTGCCCCTGCTCCCAGTCCTGGCATTGGGATGGGCCTGCCTGGCTCCCATCTCACAAGAAGGTGCCCTGTGATGTTAAGGGGTGTCCTGTGCGATGTGGCCCATCCCTGGGCCTGGCCAGCCAACGCCAGAGCTTAAGGAGGGCTCTGGTCCCTGGAGGTCATAGAGGCAGCTTGAAGGGCTAAAAGGCACCTGGAACTTTTTTGGGGTCCCTGGGGACATGGTGACACCTGATGCTCCACACCAGGGTGCAGGAGCAAGGATGGGTGGAGAATCTGCTCCATCCCCAAGCTCTGCCCAGGCATTGCCTTGTTCCTGGGTGGGGTCAGGAGGGGTCGAGCACTGGGCAGTTTTTGGGGTGCAGGACTGCAGGTTGCTGTGAGATGAGAGAGATACTCTGTGCACATCCTTCTGAATTCAACCAGAGGATTGATGCCTGCCAGGGGAGAGAGGGTGCTGGGCATCCCTGGCAGGCTGGGAGCAGTGGAAATGGATGCATATCCCCTCCTGACACCAGCACCCAAGTCCCAGATCAATTCCATGAGCCCTGGCTTTTGGCACCAGGGACTTCAACAGCATGGGGCTGAAAAGCTCCTGGAGCTCAGCACCATCTGTGCTCAGCCTGACCCATTCAGCTGGAACTGCTGCAGATGAATTCCAGAGGTGGGCGAGGGGCCTTGAGGCTGGTGGAGAACAAAACCTGGGTCTCCCTGATGCAGCTCATCCTGTTTGGAGGCACAAACTGAAGAGGTGCTGATGGCAGCCTGGCTTTTGTGCTTGCAGAGGGAAGACTGCCCGTGTCATCAACTACGAGGAGTTCAAGAAGGCTCTGGAGGAGCTGGCCTCCAAGAGATTTAAGGACAAGAGCAAAGAGGAGGCATATGAAGCCATCTGCCAGCTGGTGGCAGGGAAGGAGCCCATTAACGTGGGTGTCACGGTGAGTGAGGAGCTCCTCAGCTGCTGGCAGCAGGAGGGATGGGCAGCAGGATAGAGCTCTGCCCACAGTGCAGATGCTTCCTAGGAGACCCCGTGGCCTGGGGGACAGGGGGGGCCTGGGGGTTGTGTAAGGCACAGGGGGTTGTGTAGAGCATTTCAGTGGGTGTCAGGAGCAAAGGGTGAAGGGGACAGGGCACGTTCTTGACTCCCGTGTCCCATCTCCCCACTGCAGAAAGCCAAGACAGTGGGGGCCGTGGAGAGGCTGACGGACACCTCCAAGTACACGGGGTCCCACAAGGAGCGCTTCGACGAGAGCGGCAAGGGCAAGGGCAAGAGCGGGCGGGAGAACATCGTGGACACCAGCGGCTACGTCAGTGCCTACAAGAACGCGGGCACCTACGACGCCAAAGTGAAAAAGTAGGGAGGGGTGCCCGCGGCTCCCACCGCCCCGGTCCCTGCGCGCCCGCCGTGGGGTCGGCGCTCACGTCAGCCCTGGGACGTGCCCGTGTGACGTGGGGCCCGGGAGGCTGCGCTGGGGCCAGCCCCAGGCTGGCGGGATGTCGGCCGCCCAGCGCTGATGTGATTGGGAAAAGTCTCCGGGCCGTGTGCTCTGCCCCAGCGCCGCGTCTGTCCCACCCTGTGCTGTGATCCCCCGGCCCTGTCCTGTGTCCCCCGCTCTGCCCACACCACTGGCAGCGTCCACCGCACTAACAGCACTGCTCCTCAGGGCTCCCCTGCCCCGCTGGCACCCAGACCTTCCCTACCTCAGCCCCGGCTTTCGGGGCACCCTCCCTAGTCCCACCGGGGACCGCAGCCTGTCCTCCCTCAGACCTCGTGGGGACCTGCCTTAACCCTGCACCTCTTACACCACAGCCACCTCCTCCTTCCCCGGCCCTGCCCTCACCACGGGGCTGCCTGGCTTTGCCACTTGCCCGGCACCATGGAAGGCTCCCAGCGGTGCCGTTGGTGCCGCAGCTGCCGGGATGCTCCTGGCCCAGCCCCAGGAAGCACCCCGGGACAGCTTGGTGTTGCCTGGCCACTGGCAAAGGTTTCCCACCTGAACCCCCTGTGGCCTCCCGCTGCCTTCGTGAAGCCCAAACCAAAGGATGCTGCAGACCCACGCTGTAACCCGGCTCTGCAATAAAGCCCCTCCGCACTGACGCTCCGGTCTGGTTGTGTTCAGGGCACCGAGCAGGGACAGCCCCTGTGCCCGCTCACCCTGCCTGGCACAGGGGGCTCAGCCGGTCACCCTGCCCCAGGAGGAGCCGGGCCGGGGGCTCGGCCCTGGCCACCGATGATTTTGGCAGCTCCTGGCTGGCCCCGAGTTGCCTCAGCAACCGCAGGCACACAAACACGAGCGCCTGGCTCCCACTGCTGCTCTGTTTGCAACCAAACACACAAGCTCCTGGTAACGATCCCTGGGAACAGGCTGGGCTCCAGCACGGGACGGCAGCTCCGGGATGGGATGGTCACTCCGGCGGGTGCATGAGGCTGTGTGTAGGTGTTGCCACCCCGGTCCCAGGCGTGGCCTGAGCCTGCTGGGGTGTTGCCAGGATGACAGTGCCAGGCTTTCCAGCTAGATACCTTCCTCTGTGATCATTCATGCAGGGCCAGGCTCCCTAAATAACCCACAGGGATTATTTCCAGGTGCCTGAGCTGTGGTGCTGGCACTGCCCAGGCCATGAGGGGTGTGCCAAAGGCACAAAAGTGGCTTGGGCAGGCTCACTCCCTGCCAAAGCACAGCTCTGCACCCCACCTGCAGGGACACCTGCTTTGGAAAACACAGGAGAAGGAGGAGGTTGTCTTATTCTGGCCTGGATTCATCCCCATCATCACCATCATCCTCAGTGAGGGTGTGGCAGGCTGGGGTGAGGGCTGGGGGATCTTAGCCCTTCTTTGAGCAGTTCAGAGGGAGTTTGTGGCTGTCTATCCCTCAGTGCTCTCTCTGAGCATCCAGTGTTTCTCCTGTGAAAAACTGTTGCTGCAGGGGGAGCGACTTAACTTCTTTTCCCAGCTGCACAAACGAGGTGCAGAATTCCCAGGGCCAGGTTGCCCTGCCTGCCTCGAGGTCTGTGGGGGTGATTCAGCCATGTCCTTGTGCAGCCTGGAGAAGGAAGAACATTTTGGGCAGAGGTGAGCAGGTCAGGCCCCACGGGACTGTGTACAGCTCCTGTCAGGAGCTGGTTGTGGATCACAGAGAGGGTACCTGTGTCAGGGCAGATCTGAAGGGGAGCTGGGGGTACTGACATGTTTTTGATACTGGGAAATCAGGATTGGGAATCATAGAGTTCTGGAATGGTTTGGGTGGGAACGGACCTTAAAGATCACCTCATTCCAATCTTCCTGCCAGGGACACCTTCCACTATCCCAGGTTGCTCCCAGCCCCGTTCAACCTGTCCTTGAACACTTCCAGGGATGGGGCAGCCACAGCTTCTCTGGGCAACCTGTGCCAGGGCCTCACCATCCTACTGAGCCACTGTTGCTGAGCAGAAGCAGCTTCTTTGCAGCCTGTGAAGCCACTGCAGAGGTCAGGTCATGGCTCACAGCTGCCATGTGCTGCCACCCCCACAGCCTAAAGGTGCTCCTCACCTGCTCCAGCACATCCTTAAGTGCTCCACCACTTGCTCCACATCTTACAGGGGACTTGTCCCCTCCAATCTTCTTGGTTCCCAAGGAGGCAGCTCCAGTGCATGGGAATGGCATCACAGTCCTGCCAAACCAGCCCCAGGAGTGCCAGTAAAGACCAACAGGGTCTAATGGCTGCCAAGTGCCTCAGATCAATCTGCAAAGAAGCCACATCCTCTGAAGTGACGGGAGCAGCTTTCTGGGAACAACGGGATGTTGATTTGGCTCTTCACCAAAACTGGAAAACATCACACAGCCCCTTGACGTGGTCAAAGCCAGGTGGAGACAGAGCCTCACGGGCAGGTAAGTGCGGGGAACGCGGCCTTTAAACACCAGTCTTTGTGAGTAGAGTGGGCAGGAAAGCAGAGGCCTCTGGGGTGGTTGGCACTGGAGTACAGGACAGATGAGGGGAGGCCAAGCTGGCCTTGATCTCAGCTTGGCTCCAGAGCAGCCCCAGGAAGACACTTTGCAGCCAGCCTGCAATTCCCTGGCAGCAGAGGAGTGGGCGGAAGGTGTCTCAGGCAGTGTTTATGTTGTTTGCATTGATCCAAGCCCCAGACATGAAGCTTTTTTATTCCTTCCCGCTTGTCTCTTCCCCTTGGCTGCCCTCCAGTGGCGCTCCCGCAGCGGAGAGACCCGCCAGACCTCACCCCAACCCTGCCTCAAACACCTCCTCCTCCACTGCAGGCAAACCCAGAACCTCTCACAGGCTGATGTCCCACCTCGCCAGCAAGATGTGCAGCCCAGAAGGCTCAGCTGGGTGGTTACAATTAACTTAGTTGTAAAATGTGTTCTCTGCCCCCAGGGTCACTTCCCTGGGGTGTTTCTAAAATCATCTGGGGCCATGGCTGATGTGCCTCATGCTTTGACAGCATTGATGTGCCCAGCATGAAGGATCTGGCTCCTCCAAGAGGTCATTTTTCTCTGGGATGATCAGAGGTTTGACCACAGATACTGATGAGCATGGATTACTCTGCTCCTCAAGGACACAGATTTGTTCCTAGAAGAGGGAGACAGTGGATGCCAATATGCCCAGGGAGGTTTTAGCCTCTCTGTGCCTGAGCAGGATCACCAGGAAGAGCTCACACTGCTGTTATTCCAAACATCTGCTCCCCCAGGGATCACCCCTCCTCGGAGGGTACTGTGCTGGTGCAGTGCAGGTCCTTGATCTCGGGCCAGGCTAAACAGCTTCTCTACAGAGCTGTACCTGCTCTGCTCCCTCAGTACTTTTCCATTTCACTGCTGGCCTGATGGACAGAGTTCTCCAAAACACACAGGCAAGGCTGTAAATCCTGTCCAGACAAGACTCAGAGCACAGTTTGTATCACCTAAACCTGGGACTCAAATATCAAACTCCTCCTGTCAATGCCCCAAGATATTGGTTTGACCACGAGTGTTCCAGGCAATACTTCACTGCCAGTTGTGTGTTCCAGCACTGTGCTGGAATATTGATTTAGTATCATTCTAGACAGAATTCAATTAACTAAATTACCATCTTCCCAGCATGGCATGGTTCCAGATGAAGTGTTATTATCCAGAACTCATGCCCACATTTCGTTAATGTAATAACTGCGGCAGAGTTGTAAGAACACAGGGGGAGATGGAAGCAGGAAGACGCAGGGAGAGAAAACAGAAAGCAAATTATTTGATTCACAAGATGTAAATACAGCACAAGATTTCATACAAGGTAGAACTGAGCATGACCCATGTTTAATGTCTGTTTTGTTCCCTGCAGAGAACACAATGGTGCAATTGCTCTGAACGGCAGAACTGCCCAGAGCCGGGTGCTGAGGTACCCACGAGCACCTTCCCAGTGGGGGTGATGGTGTGTTCCTCATGACTGGTGCATTTCTCAGCCAGGAGAGAGTTTTGGGAACAGGGGGGCTGCCCTCTTCAGTCAGCTGCTGCAGCAGGACAGTTTGTGCCCACTAAGGACCTTGGCAAAATTGTTGCAGAAAAAAAAATTAAATGGTGAGCAGGAATTTGGGGGAGGGCACCTGCTATAGGGATATTTTCCCCAAACTGGTACACTGATTTCATCATGGAACCATAGAATGGTTTGGGTTGGAGTGGATCTTAAAGACCACCTCATTCCAAACCCCCTGCCATGGGCAGGGACACCTTCAACTAGACCAAACTGTTCAAAGTCTCACTGTGGCTGTGCATCCCCCCCTTCCTCATTTGTGACACAAATCCAGTCTGGTCTTGGACACTTCCAGGGATGGGGCAGCTTCAGCTGCTTGGGGCAACCTGTGCCAGGGCCTCACCACCCTCACAAGGAAGAATTTTTTCCCAATATCCCACCTAACCCTGCCCTCTGTCAGTTCAAAGCCATTCCCCCTTATCCTGTCACTCCATGCCCTTGTCCAGAGTCCCTCTCCAGCTCTGAAAGATCCTTCAGTTTTTCTTTACTGGATGTGGGTGTTTAATTCCTGGAGATGCAGTAGCTGGAAGCAGCAGCCTGATCCCTCTCTTGTAAGGTGGAATCTGATACAAGGCTCTCCTCCAGCCCTTCATCCAGCTGCTGAAGCAGATAATCCCTTTGGGATGAGACAAGACATAAGAAAACAAACCCAAAATCCTCAGAATCACAAAGGGTCATAAATGTTACAAGAAATGAATCACTTTTCTACAGTTTCCCCCGTGTCTGGTAAGTCCCTTGGAGCCTTCCCAATGGTGCTGCTGAGCCCTCGGAAGCGATAAAAGTCCGTGAGTGTAACATGGTGTGAGTTTAAGCAAACTCTTATGTCACTGCTTTGAAGTATTTGTCTGAAACACTCTTCTAAAAGAAAAAAAAAAAAAAAGACATTTTCAAAGCATTCCTGCATAGGTGTGCAAAAAAAAAATAAATCTTAAAAAACCAGTAAATCTGAAACGCACCAAGATATTCCAGAGTTTTGGCAGGGAGCTCAGGTGATGTCAGGAAACAAATCTAAACAGAAATGTTTCTATGGAATTTTTTTTTGGAGACCTAATTGGAAACAGATTTTTGCTCTGGATTTAAACATTTCCCTGCAGCATCTGAAGTGCTGTTCCCTGCCTTATGCATGTCAGGGTCGAGGAGCACGGGGAGGGGAGGGCTCAGCATCCTCCTGCTCCCGTTATTGCTGCAGGTTTGGACAGTGGTCTTGGGAAAGTTGCACAACATCATTTTCCTGGGATTTTTACCCGGTAGAGTTCAAGGGAAATTACAACCCCCAAAGAGGCTCCTGCCCACTGAACTCCACCTTTCTGCCCTCGTGAATCCAGCAAGGATTTCTTGCACCACTGGGAGGGAGCTTTGAGAAGAGTGAGGAGCTCGGGGTGGGTTAATATTCCATGAGCTTGGACTCCTCTGCAGGTGGACTCTGCTGGGAAGGAGCTGTCACTGCCTGTCTCAGAACCTCGGAGTTGAGACCAACAAGGAAAAAAAAAAAGCCAAGTTTTCAGCTGGATGCAGAGTGTGGTTCGATGTGCAGCCCCCACAGTCAGGGCAAAGGAGGGGCCCAGCAGTGTGGTTGTACCAGTAACACCTAAACCAGCCCAGATACACCTGAAACACCCAGTAAATGGAACAACCATGGCACTCCTGGATGTCCCTGCAGACCATCCAAAGGGTGGGAAGCGCTGCTGGAAGTTTTGCTGCGGAGTGCACGGACCCAGACCCTTGCAGGGGTGGGCACGGGACACAGTGAGGATGGAGAGGTGGTGCAGGCAGGCAGGGCAGGGTTTGCTCCCCGCTTGTTTTCCCAGGGATCAGGAGGGGCTGGCTGAGAGCTGAGCAGCTCCTCTCTGTGGCAGCAGCTGGGCCAGCACGGGTGGGACACGGGGGATGTCAGAGAGAGCTGAATATGGATTAAAGAACTCCACAGGCACCGTCTGAAAACGGGATCTGTCCCACAGCAAAGCTTGGAACTGTCAACTGGTTCACACTGTACAGGCTGGAGAGAATAACACTGACCAGATATTTGTTTATACAGTGTTTATTTATTGATGGGATAATAAAAATACCCTTATTTTATGTTTTATTTTTCATCCAACCTTTCTGCGTTATCCCAAACCACCTTCTGGCTGCCCTTCTTCCACCCTCCCCATCAGATCTGTCATCTAAAAGCGTCCACCAGGACTTTGACATCCATGCAAGTTTTTATTTGCAGACAAGTCAACCCAGAGAGAAAGTCAGGGAAACAGACAGCTCTGAAATCATAAACCTGACACAAAAACCAGCCTCCAAACCACCATCTGGGATGCTTATTAGCAAATATTTAAAAAAATTATTACTTAAATAAATTGGCTTCATGTCAGCTGACACTTCCAGTGATAACACACAGAATGATAATGGGTGAACCCAAGGGAATGTTAAAGACATACAAACTCATCAGTGAGCTGTGGCAAACTCCAGAATGCAGTTATTATTGTACAGATCTATTTATAAATTATTAATGTCGAAATTATTGATATATATAAAATACAGATATTAATGTGTGGAGTCAGCCTGCATTCATATTGACTTTTTTTTTTTTAATGCTGACCTTGTCCCCAGAGAAAGCTTAAAAATATTGTTTTGGAAAAGATTTAAAATATTTAAGAATGAATAAAATGTTAATAAATATTAGTAAAATATTAAAAATTAAAATACTGATGAGCACTCCTATATCTTTATCTAAAGCCCTTTAATTATTTAAAAAAACAAACAAAAATCCTGCATGATAAAATTGATTAGTTAATTGATGAGCTGTCATACTCCAGGTTTCCTTGGCTCTTGCTTCTCACCTGTTTGTTGTTCTAAGAGAAATGACACGGACAACATCTAATTAAAGACATCTGTCACATTAGCATTGTGTTAATTGGCTTTTAAGATAAGTTGCAGCCCTGCCCCTTCCTCCAGGCCTTTGGGAGGGCTCAGCCTGGTGAGGTGGGATGGGATTGGATTAGTTTAGTTTAGTTTAGTTTAATTTTGTTTCCTTGGAGCAATGGGAGGGTGAGGGGGTTTTGGTGGTGCTGTCTCTCTTCCACTGTGCCCCCAAACTGGAATGAGCTTCAGAAATATCAAGATTTTAGTGTCTGGTTGGTTTTCCTCTTAAAATTTTTTATCTTTCTTGCTTGAACAGTTGTGGGGTGGGGTTTTTTTCCCCTGTGTTACATTGAAATATTTAATTTGCTTTGAAATTGTCAAGTAGTATCAGCAATAAGAAGTTGATGATGAGAATATCTATGAAAACCTCACAGCTAAGCACACTGTGAGGGCAACTTAATTGTGGTTCTCCACCATGAGCTTTGATTATCAGTGCTATCTAGAGCTTTTCCAGAGATGCTTTTGACTCCCTGTTCTGTGAGAAATAGCCTGAAAACATTCCAGGCACCAGGTATCTTCTTCCCCTGTGGTTTTTTCTGCTGTAGGAATTGTGTTGTCCACTGTCAGTACAACCTGGGGCTCCTTGGCTGTGGCAGCTGCAGGCTGGGCTTTTTTTTTTTTATTTTCAGGCTTGGACTGAACTTTTCTGTCTGTTTTAGGGGACAACTGATTAATCCACATCCATCACAGGATTATTTAGGTGGGAAAAGCCCTTTAAGATCACTGAGTCTGACAATTCCCCCAGCACTGCCAAGCCCACCTCTAAGCCATGTCCCCAAATGCCACAACAAATGGCTTTTAAACCCCTCCAGGGCTGGTGACTCCCCCCTGTCCTGGGCAGCCTGTTCCAGTGCCTGATCACCCTTCTGGTAAAGAAATTTTTCCAAACACCCAGATTATCCAAATTATTTTCTGTCTCACCAAGAGGATTGTGACTGACATAGTCATAAACATCTGCACCTCAAAATCCTAACAAACTGTGTGGAATGGTGTCTCCAGGGGTGTGCGTGTGGAAAAGTTAAGTAGTGCTTATTTTTATTTTACTACTATTGTTTGAACATTTAAGGACAACACTGGCCATATTTCTGTAAATAAAATGCAAAACCTAACGAGGGTCTAACATAAAATGTTCTTTCAGAATTTACAGAAAACAGGACACAGAAAGAAAAGAAGAAAAAAAAATATGAGAATTGCCTCCTGACACGTTTTCCTCGTTGGTGTGAAGGAACCAGAGAGTGTCACAGGATCTGCAGAAGAGGTAATAAATAATTCATTTTTATGTCGGTGACTGGTATTTCTCAAGTCTCAAAAGTAAAGTCGCTCCATTTCCTGAATCTCTGTTGTGGAAAGAAGCTCCTGTTCAGGATGACCCTGATAATTATAGATTATTTATAGACCAAGATGAGTTTGTGTTTAGGCACCTTCATTTTTACACAGAGCTCAAAGCTGGCTTTTCTTGGCCCTGCTGAATTGAATTTATTGTATTTATTGTATTTATTGTATTAGCATTAATTTTGCAGCTGCAGCCTTTATTGCAGGCAAAGTGGGAATTTCTATGTGGCTTTTCTAGACTTTTTTTTTCCTTATTAGGTAATATTGTCTGTAGAGGATGTCAAAGAGTTTGTGTATGTAACTTTGTAAAGGGTTTGTCACAGGTATCCAAACAAATAATTGTCACATTCAACTCATCTGCCCTGGTCAGTGAGCACAGAAACTGTTCCAAATTTCACGCCTGACCTTTCTGTAAGAGCTCATTTCAATGTCACCACTTGGGGTTTGGTTTTAATTAACCAGTTTGAGAGCAGCTGTTGTGCTTGAGGACAATTTCATACTGACTGATCTTATTGAGCACAAACATTTTAATCTGGAAAAGGTGGGATTGCCCTTTCTGTTGCTCCCTGAGAAGGTTCAGTTCGCCTGAAAATAAATTCATCCTAATGGGACACCACTGAATTTACTGTCATGTGAAATGGGGATGTGACAGTTCTTCTCCTATTCTGTGTCTGCATAAATGGAAATATTAAATGGACACCTGAGACAAAGATTTATTCTGCTATTCAGCTACAAGTATTTTTAATTGTAATTAGAGCCTTGTGTCAGTGAAGGGTGAGTCCACACATGCTGGGTGTATGAAATGTGTATTTTCATACATTTGAATTTCCTTTTCCTAAACTCTGAGCTTCTTCTGGTTTCTAAGCCTTTTTTTTTTTTTTTTAATGGAATTGCCTCAAAAATGGACTGGCCCACTGTCTGCACATCTTTAGCAAAAAGGAGAATTGCATTTCTCCTCAGATTTTTGTGGGGATTTTTTATGGCAGGACCAGCAAAGTCGGGTAAATCCAGCTGAAAAACACCCCACCTGCCCCCTCTGCTGGTATCTCTGCTCCAAGGCTGGAAAATGTTTTCCAAACTGGCAGCGGTGTGGAGGAACACAGGGGATGCTTCACTGACAGGTCAGTCATAGGGGGGGAAAAAAGGGGACTGAGACTGTCACTTAACTTGTAGAAGGGCAAGAGCTGGAAAAGGTATTGAAAAATACCAATTTGGGTAAAGATTTGAAGGGGTGGGGCTGAACATCTCTGGATTAGGAGCTCATTTATTGTGGCTGCACCTTTTTCAAAAATACACCATCTAATCTGGGATTCCTGACATGCAGTTCAGACTTCATGGAAGTCAAGGGAGGCAATGGGAAAAGCTCCATTTATGTCAATAAAACCAAGCTTTTTTTCCTCACTGTTTGGGTGCCAGATATGAAATGAGGGGGGAAAAAAAGCTTTGTGTAATTTTCAGTATTAAAATGACAGGCACCATCAGCCTCACCCCAGCAGCCTGTTGGGCTGGGTTAGAGAAATATTGCTGCAATCTGCCCCCAGTGCTCTGATGCTGAAATCATGACACAATGCAAACAAGAGCCATACAAAGAAAATAACCTTTATTAAATCAATCCAACCCTGAAAAAACAGTATCAGGTAAACAACTTTCCAGCAATGCAGAAACCTTTGAAACTGAGAAATTCAGGAAGTTTCATGTCCCTCTTGTTGCATTAGTAAATTCTCTCCCTCTTACATGAGCTATTGCTGCCTTGACAGCCCAAAAACCTTGCATTAACCCAGCAATTATCTCAAAACAGTAACTTGTAAAATATTCCCTGTGTAACTGTTTCACACCCAATTTTGTGCAAAGGTGTCCAACTGTGTTCTCTTTGCTGTCTGAAAAGAAGAACAAGGTTTAAAAAAAACATCCAGCTTATTAAAAATAAACAAGTGTTTTATGTACAGTACAGGAATTTCCAAACCTGAAGGAACACTGTCTCCAGGGGTGGCTGTGGGGTGTAACACCCCAGAGTGCAGCCCTGCACTGCCATGGGGGGAAAACTGCAGTTAAATAAAGCACTGCTCCATTTTCCTCCTCAGGCTGAATGTGACACTCCTCTCACACCTGGGGGAGCCTGATTTATAGCCCTGCATAAACCAGGAGTAAACAGGAGCTTGGCAGTAAGTAACTACTGTTTTCAAAAATGCTAATTTGCATTTCCTCCAAGAACAGGGAGGGTGTCAGAGCCTCGCAGGGAGTCGGGTGTTACTCGTGACTAAGCCACCCTGGAACACAGGGCACGTTTATCCTCCAGTTACCTTGTGTTACTTCAAACAACATGCACTTATGGTTCAGCATTATAATCAACACTTTACACTCCAAACCTGTTGGTCTCAGATGCCAGCACCATCCAAAGCTCCTCAAACAAGCCACGACCCTGCGACTGAAGTACCAGGAGAGAGGCTGAGTCAGAAGTGAAGCAAGCAGCCAGTCACCCCAAAACCAGGGGCACAGGCAGGACAAGGCACAACGGAGCCTGAACAGAGCCACTGGCACCTGGCCCAGCTGGGAGAGAGAGATTTGCACTGGGACAGCAGCTACAAGGGGTAAGTGGCTTAAATCAGAGCCAGGAACTTTGGTGGCCTGTGCCTCCTGAGCTCCACCACAACCTCATCCCCTGCTCCTGCTGGCTGCTCCAAACTCCTCAGTCTGCCTTGGCCTCCCCCTGGCACCAGGAGAGTTTCCAACTGGGAAATCCTCCCCTTTTCTGGCAGAGGAGCTGAGGATTTCGAGGTTGAGCTGGCAGCTGGTTTAGTGCAGAGATGGCACAGGGAGAGTGGCAGAGCTGAGAGATGGTTATGACAGAGATTAGCTCAGCACTGAGGCACTGGAAGAACCATCTGAAGAAATAATTCACTACAACAATGAAACTGCTTTTATTAAAACAGAAGTGTTAAGCCAAGAAAATAAATTATTGCTATAATAGACATATTTAGAACATAAGGAAGGACGTTACATCTTGAGTCCAGGTCAATATAACCCTGAAATAGAAAGTTACACTACTTTTCTTAAATACCTCAGTTTCTCTTCATGCCCTTCCAAAAACTTTATAAAATGTGCAGCTTAAACAACAAATAGTAACAGAGTCACTTGTAACAAAAATCTGTACAGCTCTTAGCTTTAAAAATAATACATTTTTTTTTCTCCAAACTGTTATGTTACTTATTACTCATAAATATAGGGCCAACAAGTTTTGAATGCCCAAGGTCCCATCCAACACCAAAGCTATTAAGTGTAGCTGACAGAAACCTTCTTGGGACTTCCCCCAGGCAGAGGTCAGGTTTGGGGCTGTTTGAAAGAGCCTGAGTACGGGCCAAAAAAAAATCTTCATGGGTGAAGACTGTCTCCTTCTGCTGGTCAGAGGCCTGGGGTCTTCAGGGAGTTTGAAATGGCAATCAAACCTGGAACACAGCACCGTGCAATGGGTTAGACCAGCTGCGCTCCCGTGATGTGGCAGGAGCCCCCAGGTCCCTCTGTCCTGGCCAGCAGTGACTTTGCAAAACACTTGAAAACCACCACTGTTTTCCTGGAAGAGCCTTGCAGGACAAACAGGGCTCTTCCCCCACGTGGAGATCTGTCTCTGTGCCTCAGGACTCGCCCAAAGGCTATGGGGCCCAGCGACCCTGCAGCTTCTGTGGCCACTCCAAAAGTCTTGTCTGTGACCCCCCAGAAGGGGCTGTGGATGTTACATTTGAACCTTGGCTAGTTTTGTTCACTATGAACACCTGCAGATCACAAGCCAAGGGCCTCTGTGTGTGTGTAACACCCCATAAGCCATCTGCCTCCATCACTCACAGCCTAATCCTGCCTCTGGTGTTCATACCCCTCTGCTCCTCATGAAAAGAGAGGCTCAGCCCTAAGGACAGAGAGGAGAGCTGAGCCAGGAGCAGCCTGGTTTGAGTGGGCCCTGATGTGACATTTCACCATCCACATGATGGAAGCCCTGCTTGGATTCAAGTCCTGTCAGGGTTCACCCCCCCTCAGATCAACAGTGATTTCCTCACAGAAAAGGCATCCTCCCAAAATCACTAAGTACAGGAGCAACACCTGGCAGCTCCCTCAGGACATCCTGGCCACAGCCCAGCAGGTTCCTCTGCCTGATGTGCAGTTTCCTTTGGAGGTTCAAAGGGAACTGTGGGATAAATCCAGCTTGGAGAGAATACTGTGGACTCCCCAGGGCAGTTCAGAGGGACTCAGAGCGGGATTTTGGCAAACAGCCACAAGAAAGATTAGTGGTTAGACAGGAGGGCAGCATTCAGAGAAAAGCAGCTCATCTGAACACTGGTGACGAGGTGGTGCTCAAGCCTCAACTACCTGACAGTGATTTTGCTTGTTCTGGTTCTGCAAGGCAGATGGATCAGACTGGCTGTTCCAAGAGTTGGCTCCATGGGAGCTGGTCTTCTCATGGATCAGAGCCTCAGAGACCAGTCAGGAATGCATGGGGAAAACTCACCAAGAAGCAGAGGTGAGGTTCCCCTGACAAACCTGACCAGCCCTCAGAGCTGCTGGAAAATCCCCTTCAGGGGCTACTTACAACAACTCCACTTCCTGAGGCGGGGCCGAGGGGCTCACACTATTCTCGAGTGACTTTTGGTGACCTGGCCTGCTTTCTGCAGAGGAGAGAAGCCAGCATTAGTACAGGGTTAGAGGACACCAGCATCAGGACACAGTCTAGTGGGAAGGCAAGCAGCTGAGAACTCCAAGAACATAAGAGGAGACACACTGACATCTCAGAGCAACAGGCTCCTGCTCCTCCACCTCATTGCTCCCCAGAAAAGGCCCAAACCTCCCAGGAAAGGAGCTTGGCAGCATCTGCAGCAGAGCTCCAGTCATCCCAGGAGGTTATACATGTACCCCAGCCCATGACAGCGTTACAGTTCCTGTTTGTGCAGCATCCCCTCCTCGTGCAGCCTCCAGCACTGCAGGTCCTTTCCAGCTCATCTCCTCGGGGATCTCGGCCACCGCAGGGGTGGCTCCCACACCAGAGGGGCCAAGTCCCTGCAAGGGGAAATGTCACTTCCCCACAGTGACCCCAAGCCCAAAAGCAGCATCTTCGGTGCCCCCGTGAGAGGCAGTGGCTGGGACTGGGGAGGCAGGTGCAGGAACGGGCAAAGTGAAGACAGAGTTTTGGCTGCTGGCACTTACTGCAGAAATGTACTGGCTGTTTGTGAACCTGGGTCTCCCCTCCACTGCAGAGCTGTGCTGGGGGCCTATGGGCACATAGGGGGGCGAGCCCATGTCTTCACAGAAGCTTTCTTGTGGGATGTTGGAGACGCAGCCGCTGTCAGAGCCGCTGGAGCCCGTGGCTGACATGCAGTGTGACGACTCTGAGCTCTCTGTTGCTGGGGAGAGAGAGAAAGGTCACTCTGATAACCATGAATTTGGGCTGCATATCACCTGTGCCACATACACTTGATAATGTACCTGTTTGCAGAGGCACTGGCCACACAAGCCCACAGATAAGCCACACTGCTAATTGGGCCTCTTTAAACCCCCAGGCAACAACACAAGGAAATTCAGTCACAATGATGCTGCAGATTGGCATGGGCTGGCCAGGGAAGGTCACACAAGCAAAGCCAAGGGGTCACTGGACCAGGCTGATGAGGGCAAGGGACAGAGTGCCCTTGGGGGCATGAGTCTCCAAGGCCACAGCAGCACCAGCACTCAGCACCAAGGCTGCCACAGGTACAGCTGCAGCTCAGCGGGCACTTTATAATCCCTGTGTCTGAGCTAACTCCCCCTGTGGAAGCTGAAACAGAGCTGGCATAGAAGGGCAGGGCCCTCATGCCCTGGCCTTGGGCACTGCTGTGACCCCAGGAGCCTGGTGTGACTGCACAGTGCAGAGCAAGGCGAGGGGACAAGCCCACCCCTCCCGGGTGCCGCAGAGCAGCAGGACTGTACATACTCAGGGACGGTTGGCTGCTCGTCTCGTGCTCCAGCTCATCCTCCTCAATGCAGGTGCCGATGTCAAAGGGGCATCTGGGGGGCAGCACTTCTGGCAGCAGAGCCTGGTTCACATACATGTGGAGGTTGAGGGGCCCCAGGAGGGAAGAGGAGGAGGAAGGGCTGTAGGTAGCGTGGGTGCTGCCAGCGGAGAGCTGCGCTTGCGTCCTCTTGAACGGGTTGGAATGGTCAAACTGAGACACTGCGATTGATGCTCTGGTCCTGGCACCTGCCAGAAAATATTAAAATACAGCCCTGAGAACCAGTCCTGCCTGGCTCACACAGAGCAAGGTGGAAGGCACAGCTGCACCTACCTCTGCCTTTCATGATGTAATCAATAGCACGGTCATTGATAGCTGCCTCGCTGGGTTTGATGTCCAGGAATGGTTTATTACCCACACCCATGGAGACCATCTCCTGCATACGGATTTCTGGAGAGGGAGAGACCCACAGCCACATTATGAGGTTGACCCTCCCCTCCCCACAGGTATTACACAGCTCCAGGATAGAGCACTCCTGGGCTTGGCTGCTCCTGAGTTGCTGAGACTGGATCTGTTCTCCCCTTCCTCCCCAGCCCTGCAGAGTCTCCAGGAACAAGCAATCATGCCCTGCTCTGGCCAAGTAGCTCAGTGCCATGCCACCTAGTAGAGTCCTGCCAAGCGGGAAGCCTGGGGGGGGAGAGGAGGGACTCAGCCAGCCTGATTCAGGCAGCTCCCACTCCAGTAGTGGCCTAGATCACAGGGAGAGCAGCGACACAGGACAGAGAACCCTGTGCTCCTATCTCCCGTTTCTCTCACGGAGTCCAGGCGTGTGTCTACAGTCACACAGAGTTTGGACTGGTTGAGTTCCCTGGGGATGAGGGGCAGGGAAGGGACATGCCCAGCCAAGCCCAGCACATGCTCCTGAGGCTGCATGCCAGCACACAGCTGCTTGCTGCACAGAGTTGCCTGGTAACAGGCTCCAAACCTACTCAGGACAGCACGAGCTGAACAGGGCTCCCGCACCTTTTGCGGCACAGACGCCCCAGGGAGGAATCACACCTTTATTGCGGGCTGCCTGCTGCCACAGGATCTTGGCAATGTCACTGGTCCAGGCCTGCTTAGTCTCAGCTGAGCTGGCCTGGAGGATGTAGGTGTCACTGGACTTCCGCCTCCGGAACCAGATCTCAAAGCGCAGGCCGCTGTCTCCAGAGTTCTCCGTCAGACCGATGTCTGCAGTCTGTGAGGAACACGAAAAGCAAAGCTTCAACCACGTTGTACCAGGAGCAGAAAGGGTAAACTCTGTCTGAACCCTGTGCCAGAGCTACCTCCAGCTCAGCACTTCCAGTGGGAAAGAGTCTGAGGTCCTGTCAGGAGCAGATATGACCTGGACAGAGCTGAGCACACACAGCTCAGGCAATTTCCAGCACTTCATCCGGAGTTAGCACCACTTCCCTGCCACACACACACTGCCTTTCCCTCACCCCTCCCTGGCCCTCAGAAAATGCTGGTTCCACATCTCACAGCACAGAGAGGGCCTAGGCATTAACGTGTGAATTATTCACTTCTGGCTTCACTGCATGGCTTGGAGAAGGCTTAGAAGTGGTGGGAGCAGCTCTTCTGCTGAAGGTGCTCCTGTTTCCCCATTTCAGAGGCAAGTCCATGGGGAAACCAGCCATGGACACAAGAGAGTGTGGCAGAGCTGCCCTTACCTTGAAGGAGCACTTGTAGATATACACATCAAAGCCACCCTGGATCTTCTTGGGCTTGCTGAAGAGGATCAGATCCTCAAAGAGGAAGACGTGTCGCTGGCACTTCCTACGGCCCAGCCAGATGGTGAACTCGTCCTGACGCACCAGCTGCCCCTGCTCCTTCAGGTTTACCTGGACACAGAGAACATCCTAGTGAGACTCCAGCAGGATGATCCAGGCAGCTCTTCACCTGGACATGGAGAACAGGGTCCTGCATGGCTGTGGCCCAGGTGCTGAAGAAGTGGCAGCTACCTGGTATCTTAGGACTCTTGAAGAAGTAGGGCTGCAAGGCATTGCCTGAACCACATCAGGCTGAAACAACTGACTCCAAGCTCAGGGGAGAGCTGCACCTTTCTCCCAGGCATAACTCACAGATGACCCTTTTCTGTCACCCTTTGCAGATCTGTGACAAACCTCAGGGGTGGCAACTGCAGGCAGTAGCCACAGCTTTCTCTTGGGGAGGAAATGAATCCCATCAACAGCCAGTGGCACATCTGGGTCAGAAGGCCAGTTCCTCAGTTCTTCCTGTCCCAGACTGATCATCCTCCACCCTGAGCCCTGGGGTTTCTGCACTTTGCATGACTCTCCTTCAAGTCCCACCTAGATGATTTTGCCCTACCCCTGACATCAGCATCAGCTTGAATTTCTTGCAAACTGCCTGACCCTCTTTTCACCAGCTCCGAAGAGATGAAAGGCCCAAAGCAGCCTGCAGGACAGCATCTGCAAGGGCTGCCAGGCTGCCTCCCATCACTGCTGAGCACCTGGCCGCGTGCTTATGACAAGCAGCTCACCCCACTCAGGTAACAGCACCCAGGCTGTCTGTCCTGACAGGTCAAGGAGAACTCCCAGCCCCACTGTTCCCGTGCCCCATGCCTCAGTGTCCCGCTACGCTGTAAAGGCACACAGCACCCTGAGCACTGTGGGAATCTGAGGGGAGGCTCACCATACAATCCACAGACCCCAAGCCCAGAGAAGGGGAAGAAGTGTGGCTCTGCCCCCCTGGGCAGGGGAGGACACCGGAACGTACGTCACAGTCACGGATGGCATCCATGGCCAGCAGGTCATTTCCATGCCGGAGCTGAAACTTCACCATCTCCTCCGCTGCACGCAGGTAGCCCAGCTCCTGCTCCTGAGCCTCGCTGCACTCCTTGATCAGGTCCTTCAGGAGCAGCGCGTATTTGCTCATCCGCTGGATGGGTTTCAGCAGGTAGGAGGCCAGATCCATCTTATCCCCCAGCTGCACCTGCTTCAACTGAGAAATGCAGCAGAGTGAAGGCAGCAGCTTCCCTGTGCCCTCAGGCAGGCACTGACACCCACGGCTCTGCTGACTGGGCTGCTAGAGAAAACGAGCTCTCTCGGGGACACAGGACCAGCACTGCTGTGTGCTGGGTTCCTTTCCAAAGCCCTCACTGCTCTTCTGCCCTGTCCCCCTCACATTCCTGTGCAGAGACATGCCAGGGAAGCAGAGGCAGCGCTGAGCCTGCCTCAGGAAGGGAAGTTGGGTTTGTTTAATCAGATTGGTTTAGGACCCAAACACCCTGAGTAATCATGGTGCAGGCAGAGGGACTCACCTTGAAGAAGGTATTCCCATGGCTGGCCAGCAGTGAGTCTGACTTCGGCTTGTTCTTACTATACAATGCATACATTCCAAACTGGTCCTTCTGCAGAAGAGATCCATCCTCGTGTGAGCCCCACACACCCAGGGCACAGGGACAGCTGTGCCCTGGCAGGTTACTCCAGTACTACTTCTGCCTCTCCCAGGCTGCACCAGAGCCCCCTATGATACCAGGAATGACTTTGCTTCAAGCTCATTAAGAGCCAGGGAATGTACTTGTCTTCCTACTCATACAGTAGCCAGGAGTCTTTAATCCACTGCCCTGTCATCCCTTGCCCCTTCCATACCCCAGCAGTAACCTGGTACCATTCACACCTGGTAGCAGCAAATATGCATGGGGCAGCTGACCTTAAGACCTGTGCCCCATGCTTCTGTCCAGCAGCCCTTTTGACCCAGAGCAGCAGGTCTGTCCCTCTCTGGTCACTGAAATCATTCCCCCCTTACACCACAGACAGAAGATGGGTATGGGGTGCCCCTGCAGAAGCAGATGGGCTTCAAGGAGCAGACATTTTGGTTCCCTGGAAGTGTCTCAGAAGCAAAGAGCAACTGCTGCCACCTGGGCTCAGCCTCACACACCCAACCCAGTCCAACCTAGCATTTGAGCCGGAAGGCTGTGGTGGTTTGGACAAACCAACCCAGCACAAGGCAGTGTCCTCCCCCTCCCAGAAAGGGCCACAGCCCACTAAAACACCAAATATACAGGCACTGCTGGGCTCAGGAGCCAAGCA
This sequence comes from Pachyramphus minor, assembly GCA_013397135.1. Classification (NCBI taxonomy): domain Eukaryota; kingdom Metazoa; phylum Chordata; class Aves; order Passeriformes; family Tyrannidae; genus Pachyramphus; species Pachyramphus minor. The sequence continues at coordinate 102,506 of VYXB01009794.1, read as the reverse complement.
CATGCCTGGAGCAGCCCAATTCCGGGAGGGAGGTGCTGATGCCTTACGTGTCGCAGGAAGCAGTGGCTGACCCGCAGGGGGTGGTTGCAGCAGCTCTCCAGCTCTCTCAGGAAGTACTGGCTGTGGAAGTCGTAGAGCTTCTCCAGGTTGCCGAAAATGACGCTGCGCTTCCCGCGCAGGTCCTGGGGCAGGTCGAGCCGCTCCATCTCGGGGAAGTAGCTGTCGATGATGTAGCGGAGCGACCTCACGTACTCCCGCTCCGTGGTGACCATCTCGTCGATGATGTGCCGCAGCTTGCTGCAACAGCAAGCACACAGTCTTGAAGGGACCCAGGCTGCTGCAGGGCCACGGCAGCCAGAGCGCCTGCAAAGCCCTGCACTATCTCTACAGACACCCAGCACAGAGATGAGATGATCCCTTAGCACAGCCCAAGCTCATATTAACAACTGTCTGTGATAGCTCTGACCCTGAGCGCTGACAGGACCCAAGGGAACGGCATGAAGCTGTGCCAGGAGAGGTGTAGGCTGGGTATCAGGAAAAGGTTCTCCAGCCATAGGGTGGTCAGACAGTGGAACAAGCTCCCCAGGGAAGCATTCACAGCACCAAGCCTGACAGAGTTTAAGAAGTGCTTGGACAAAGCTCTCAGGCACATGGGGGTATTCTTGGAGTTGTTCAATGCAGAATCAGGAGCTGGACTCAATTATCCCTGTAGGTCCCTTCTAACTTGGGATATTCTGTGATTCTAAGAAACCCTGTCAGCTTTCCTGCTCAGGGAGAGCAAGCCACAGGTTGGCTCTAATCCTGGCCCAAGCTCAGCAGGGCAGACATCCCTTGTCCTAGTAAAAGCAAGAACAGGAAACAAACCGTGTAACATCTCATCAGCAAACAGTAGTTGCTAGCATGGGCTACTCCACACATCTAAGGATCCCTCTTAGGTACTCGAGGTTGCCACTGCGAGGCAGTGTAGCACCAAACATAACCACTCCAAAGTCTCCCTGCCTCTCCTGCCTCAGCTTTTCCCTCAAGCCAACTCCTCTGGTTGTTCAGAGGACAGCACAGCAGGACTGCCTCAGCACCCATGGATGGGGAGGCTGCCACACTGCTCTCTTGAGAAGCCAGACAGTTAGCCTTCTACCTGCTGATGCTCATCCTCTGCCATGAGCTTCCCTGGATTTCCCTAGGATATTGGAGCCCCCTTCCAGAAGATTTCACTGTCCGTGGCTATCTCAATCAGAGCAGTAACAGTGGTCCCCCTGCATTCAGCACTCATTTCTCATCTCTGCCATTAATTTTCAGTTTTATTTTAATCTCTTGCAATGATAGCAGCTGAAAGACCTGCCTGGAGACACCCTGTTGAGAACAGCTCACATCCCTGGCCTCTCCATAGCTTAGGCACGTTGAAGCATGACAACAAACTTGAGACCCTCAAGGACAGAGAAGGAAAAGAAGAGCACAAAGCCAGCTGCTGGACATCCAGCAATTCCAGCCCCAAAGAACAAATACAAACACTTTCTTACCTGTGAAGCTGCTGTCACAAGGTGCTGGAAATGCCTCCCTACCAGTCTGGGTCCAGCACTGCCCAAAAGTATATGGGACAATGCACTATGTTTCTGCTGCCCCACTGCCCCTGTACCCCTGCTTGGTTAGGTCCTTGAATAGTGTTTCTGCAACCCCTCATCCTCCAGTGCCAGAAAGGTTGAGAGACTCCCTCTCCTGGGACTCCTGCCTGGGAACTGCTCCTTCCCCTCTTGGAGGAATGACACTGTGAGGGAAGAGCAACAGATCCCGTTTCTTTGCCTCCCCACCGAGAAAGGTGCCAGATTCTGTGGGGACATCCCTGTGTGCTTGCTCAGCACCACGCACACGTGTGCAGGCACCATGGAGATGTAGCTCTAGTCATCTACCCAGTGCTCAAGCAGCAGCTCTACAGAGCTCCCCACATCTCTGCTGGCGGCCTTTTCACCAGCCTGAGAAAGCACCACCAAACATCCCAGGCACTCACCTGCCCCAGCTCTTGGCTTCCGAGGCGGAGAGGCAGCCCCTGTGCCCCTCGAGCAGGCAGTCTGCAGCCCAGCTGTGAGCAGCTGGCTGCCGCAGCGCGAACGTCCTGTCCACCAGCTCGGTGCTGCTCACCTCCAGCCCCTTGATGAAGACGCCGGTGTTGCCGTACCTGACGGGCTCGCTCCTCTGGCAGCTCGACCACAGGCTCTCCCCGCAGGGGAGGTCAAAGCTTTGGGCCTTCCGGAGCACCCTCCTGGGAGGCAGCTTCCCAGGGACTGGAGTGGATGCAGAGGGTGGCTTCACCTCCGAGGTTTCTAATATGCTCTCAAGGTTTGGCTGTTCTTCAGGGAGCTTTGGAGACTTACAGGCCCCGCTGGCAAAAAAAACTCTGCTTGAGTGAGGACCAGGGCTGAGAGCAGTTTGGCTGGCAGCTTCTTCCCCGGCACCGACATCACCGGGGCAGCTCAGGGAGGGCGAGGGAACTTTCTCCTTAGTCCACTCCAGGGAGCAGTTGGACCTGCTGTAACAGTGGGACGCGCTGTAAGTCCTGTCCCAGTGGGACCTGGAGGTGGCTCCCTCAGAGTGCCTCCAGTGGAACAGACTGCCAGCCTCGCTGCCAGCCTGGGGCTGCTCCCCGGCAGCTGGGCTGCGCTCTGACAGCAGAGACTTCCTTGTTCTCAAGGCTGCTTCGAGCTTCTTTTCAAAAACCAGCTTGGTCTCCTGACACTTAGACCACGCAAATTTCCACTGCTTGAGCCCCTTGTCACTCTTCAGCTCACAGGCCAAGTCCTTCATCTCCTGGAACCGGGCAGTGCTGATGTCAGGGTGCTGCCCCTTGTAACTCTCCAGGCACTTGATCACATCTGCACAGTGCTCGGGGGAGCTGCAGTCCTCCATGCTGACACAGGCAAGGTGTCGCATCCCTTCCAAGGCCCACTCGTACGCCTGCAGAGTGAGAACAAAAAGCAGCAGCCAGTCAGAGAGACTCAGGCAAGAATAACCCTAATTCCGTGCCTCGAGACAAGAGAAAGGATCAGTGTGTGGCCATCACAGTTCGAGTGGGGAGGGGAGGTGATGCTATTGTCAATGGGGCTTAACAATTCAGCAAAACAAACAGCCCCTTATGCAAAGGGCTTCAGCTGTGCTGGCTGCTCTGCCACAGCCCCACCTCCCCAGCAGGTCCCAGCAGTGCTGGCACCCACACTGCTGGGCACGTTTGTCCCCTCCGGGCAGGGGGGCCCAGGGGAAGCTGCTGCTAAGACTGTAGGAATTCACACCTCAGTGTGACCCTGCTCACTATGAAACCTGGAGCTCTCCCTCCCCCTTTGCCCAGCCACTCTTACCACTGCCATGCAGGACAAGGTCAAGGGGGCACCATGAAGCTGCAAGGAATGGGACTGCTGCTCCCCACACTACGTCCCTGGAGCTGATAGCACACAGGAGCTCCACCAGAGCTGAGGTCTGCAGATCACCCCAAGTGCTCCGACCCATCCTTGCAGCAAGGAGGAACCTGAGACTGTGCAGCTTGAGCATTTTCTGTACCTGCTGGCACCCGTGTGTGAGCTGTGCCCTGCCTACCTGCCTGGCTCTGCTTGCCACTGCACTACATGCTTGTGCTGGTTAGTTGAACACTGAGCTCAGCAGTTTATTTTTAATATTCCAGGAATGCTGGAAGCAGCTTCATGGGGCTTAACTCCAGCAGTGGTGCATAAAACAGTGCCTTGCTGAAACAGCTCTTGCCACATCAGTCAACCAAGAGGAGTGGGACAAAATGTGGTCCGAAGGGACAGACACAAGGGAGGAGTGAGTGCCTTATCACCACGGCAGGAGAGGGGCTAATCAAGCCCAAGACCTGTCTGTCATCAATCAAAATCAAAAGAAAGGCAAACATCTGACAGGCTCATTAGCCACCTCTCTATGAAGCAGAGATCATGACAAGGTTTAATGATAGAGCAAGATATGACCAGTTGCCACAGGCCTGGTCAGGGAACTTTACTATGCATCAGTGTTATTTGTTAAGATCAGATGCACAAGGCAGGGAAAACACCCAGGACAGGGCTGCCTGGCATCTTCCATCAACTGCCCACACTAATGGATCTGCAGAAACACCACCAGCTGCTGTTGAAGTGAACCAGACCATCTCTAGCACTTGACCTGTCAGGCCCTGTGCACCTGCAGAAAAACAACACTCATGCTTTAGTGCCAGGAACAAACTGACCAGCTTTTACATTTTCTGCTTTCCTGAGCAGTATTACTGTGACAATTTTCACTCAGAGAGCTTAAAGCACTTACTTTTATGCAGGCTTAGACACCAAGAAAATCTACCCAAGCTTTGCACAAGCAAACAATGCACCTATCAGGTGCATGGTGGTTACACAGATCAGGTACCAGGCTCACTCTGTTGGAGACAGAGGCAGGCAGGGCAGAAGGTATTTCATTCACATGCTGCCCAGTCCCTGGATAAGGATGGCTATGAGAGCCATCTCGTAGCTGCTGTTTGTACAAGAGCTAAATGCCAGCACAGCCTGTAGCCTGCAGACCGAGCAGTGTCACTCCAGGGGCAGATTCCACTGGAGTTCCCAGAGCCATCCACACTGCTCTTGTGAGCTGCAGCTGCGCGGCGTGCGTGCAGCCAGACCCATTACTCACACGGAGCTCCTTCAGAAACACCAGCAGCTGCTCAGGGAAAAGGCTTCTCAGCCCCACGCAGCCGCAGCACAGAGACACTGGAAAGAGCAGCAACCTCCTCTCCTCCCTCCAGCTGCACACAAACCAACACCAGCCCCTTCCAGGAGCAAGGGCTGGCCATCCGTGTGGGCTAAGAACGGGCACATCTCACCTCTCTGGCTGTGAAGGGCAATGGGTGATCCTCACTGCAGGCTGCACGCTGGCTGCCTTCGCTCAGCGACGGGAAAAGCTGAGCTCAAAAGGCACTCTGGGCTCTGAGAGAGGGTGCTCAGAGCACTGGGCAGGACAGAGACAGGCAGCACACCAGCCTAGACTTTATAGCAGCAGGGCACTCACCCTTGTGAAGGCCTTATCCAAGGCTGGGATACTCATTTCCAGGCACAGGCAGGAGAGAGAAGAGAGAGAGAGAAAAATGTGGCCTGTTTTATTTCTAGGAAACTCCACAGATCTGCATGGGACCACTGGAGGAGGGATCAGGGCTGCAAACCTCTCATCTTCACACAGTCTCTGTTCTTGGTAAGGACGCCAGGGCTGCACAGAAACACTCTCAAACCCCATGGCATTCCCTCCATCCCCAGGGCCTGTCACAGGCCAGGGAATAGCTCAGCTTTGTTCCTGACCCAATGGAGCAGCCCTCCACACCCTGCAGCTTGCCTGGTAACGTGCTAAGGGACCACCAAGGCTTTCTCCAGTCACATTACCTGTTTGAACTGCCCCTTTTAGCACAGAAATGGCAGCCCTCTCCCGAGACCAAGTGTGCCCCCATCCTCATGCAGGGGCTATTGCTCTCATCAGTGTTCCCACAGGAAGGTTACAAACAGCACCCAGTCAAGCCAGGATACTGCAAAACGTGGGGATTTTGGGGAGCAAGGCAGCCCTACAGCTTCTCTGCAAAGCTGCAAGAGCTGCTCATGTAAGAGGAGGCACTCATGCACAGCGAAGCTGAAATCTTCCCAACCATGTCTGGAACCAGGCAGGAAGGAGCCTGTTCCTTGGCTTTTGATCCTTACAGAAAAGTCGTTACCGAAACTCTCAATTAAAGGATTAAAGACAAATGTGCTTCCTACATACACAGGGCTGACCTATCCTGCAACAGGTTGGTCCTGCCAGGCTGCCCAGGAGAGGCAGGGGCTCCTGGGGACGTGCCATGTTGTAAGGAAGAGACAGGGACTTCACTGGAGCATGGTGCAACCCTCAAGCCCATCACCCTCTGTTGGTCCCCAATCATTTCACCACGGACAAGGCTTGCAGCACACCAACGACAGAAGCTCCTGGAGTCTGTTGGATTTGGCATCACTGAAGTGCCATCTGCAAATATCAGCCAAGAGAAGCTGCTCAGCCCTGGCTCAGGGCTCGTTGCCAGCAGTGGACAGAAAGCCTTCCAGGGGTCCTGGATCCTCACCTGTGCCACCACTCACATATTACATCTTCCCAACTCAAACTTATTACAAACCCACCAGATTCCTTTCATGCTCATGGTTCAGTGATCTCTAAGACACCTTCTGGGTAGTCAAAACAGGGGACAGATATTGTGCATCTCAGACATGCCAGAAGGAGCAAATCGGGGGGGGGCTGCCTTTGTCCAAACCTTTTCCATCTCTTCCTGTGGAGAGACTGACTATAACTGTATTTTTTCTTGTCATATAGGAATTTGGGTGTCTGAGCAGGTAGAGGTAGGCAGATCAACTTTCTGCAGAAGAAAAAAGTACCTGGGTGGGTGATTAACTCTGTTGTGAGAAAGTTTCTTTCTGAATCTGCAGTGACTGCACAGGGGAGCTGAGACAGGGGTGATGAAAAGTCAAGACTGATCGTGATGGGAACAATAATCCTGCTGTGGGTATGATGACTGAAGCACAGCAACAAGACAGGCCAAGTCCCCCACAACTTTTTTGAGTTGCTTTCTACAACTCAGAGCATGGGAAGCAGCACAACAGCAGGGACCACTGCCAAGGACAGCAAGAAAGAAACCAACATAATCCAACGAGCCCTGATCCAGCCTATGTGCAGCTTCTGCAGGCAGGCTGTGCTGCACTCTGCTGTTGGTCACTGAGACACAACTGGACACTGGTCTTTGTGGCAAGAAACAACCACACAGCTCCCCACTTAATCACACCTCCTCTGACCACCGCTCTGTTCACTCTCAGTGCCCTTAACTTCAGCTGTGAGCTTGAAGAGGAAAATGAGGCTGGTTTGCAGCAAAGGAGGCAAAACTGTCGCAGACAAAAGAAGTCAAAGCATCACAGGTCCTGCTGTGAACTAAAGCAAGCACTGCCCAGCAGCTACACAGGGTGCCATGCAGGCACTGACTGCTGCAGCTGCCCTGCTCTGCTGGCAGCCCACGGCCTTGGCACTGAACCCTGTGGAGCTGAGACGCCGGTCACGGCACAGGAGTACAGAGAGACAGGGACTCACCAAAAACAATTCCTAAGGAAATGCAGCTCTCTTGCAAGAAATTGCCTGCTCCCAGCTGTGCTCTTCTCACTTGGATTTATTCCCTCTAAAGTCCAACATGGCTTTAGGCTGCTTTGAGAAGAGACTCCTGTACACAACACTCATGTGTCCCCTGCCACAGGCTGCTGCACACACACAGTTAGCAGGGACTCGTGGTGGAGACTGCCTTGTGTGCTGACAGTTCAGAAGGACCACAGTTAAAAAGCCATTTTACATCAAAATATACTGAAAGTAAAATTACCAGGCTAAAACCTTACTGTTTTAAGAACTGTCAGCTGGTAAACAGTGACAAGCCTTTTTCTCTGCTCACTCAGAGACCACTACAGCAGAAAGTGGTTGGCTCACCACTCATCTGGATTGTTCTGGGCTTTCCTCAGGCTCCCACCCACTGATACTAAGAGCACCCATAAAAAAAGGAGCAGGGAAAGAGCAAGACTTCAGGATCTCCAGATGTCCCCTTGGCAAGTCTATTGATTGGTTAAAAAGAGATCTCATCCTACCTTCCCATCTGTCCAGAGGGTGTCCGTACCCTGGCTGTGCTGTACATTATCAGCCCCTACAGCCAGATTTGAGGCAGGGCCACTGCTTCAGTGCATCATCTCAGCTATTCAGAAGCAAATACTGCAAAGCTAAATACCAGATTGGGGAGCCCTGGTAACCAGAGACAAGGCAGAGGGGGAAGGGGCCACGCTTCACATGAGAACTACTGAAGTGTGCAGAGAACACCCCAACTGGGCACAGGCCAGATCCCCTTTCTTTCACAGCGCAAAACACAGGGGGAGAAAACATCCCAACCGACCCCAAAGTCAAGCAAAATGCAAAGCAAGCTGCTACCCGACACACAGGAGCTATGGAGAAAACAATCATCCCTCCTAGACATTGTGATGCTTTTCCCACATCTCCAAGAGCCAAAGCCCCTGCTCCCTTCTAGCAAGGTCTGTGGCTCCACAAGCAGACAGAAACACTGGAGATACAAGAAACCATGTAATTGCAGAGCACAAGCATTTCAGCAAAGCCACCAAGTTAGAAGTAATCCCCTCTCTATGCAGAGATTCGCTGTTGCTCTCTTCCCCACCCTGTAGCACTCGACTTTTCCAAACTGCAGCTGAAGCCCTGCCTGGGATTCATCAGCACCAGAAACCAAACTGATCAGAACTGTGTCTGATGTAGCTGGTAGAGATGTAACTCTAGGGATGTAGCTGGTAAAAGCTCAGCTTTCAATTCGAGAGGACTTACGCTCTTGAAATGAAAAACTAAACCACTTCTGAGTTGCCGTGTAGCTCACAGGGCCTCCCCTCCTCTCTCCAAGGGAGGACAGACTACTGAAATCATCAGTTTGCCTAAAATTAGCTGCTAAGGGAAAAAAACTTTAAATCCTGTATTTGCATTTCTGCCAGTTACCAAGAGCCAGCTGTTGTACAAACACCATGGGAGGGCAGAGGATGAGAGATGAGCACAAACTACAAACTCCTTGGATTTAAGCATAAGAAAGGAGAACAAGCAGTAACCACAGCTGGGCAGGAAAGAAGAACAAGGGGTCAGGGAAGCAGCACCTGTCAGGGTTAGTCTGGGCACGCCACAGCCCAAGCACCATCAAAGGCTGCTCATTAGAGCAACTTGCTGGGACATCCATTTGCAGCAGCACTCGGGACGAACATGAACAGAGCTCAAAAATCCCTTCATTTGCCCTCTGGGCAGTCAGGCATGACAAGTCCAGGAGAGCCTAATTACAGGAGAAGATAATTGGATAAAATAGGATTGCACATGATTTCTGCTCTGTTGACGACAGCACGAGGACCCGAAGGGCAAACGCGGCTGGTTGTGCCGGGGCTGGCGTGCAGGACCTGGCGTGCAGGACGCGTGCTTGTCCCTCTGCAACTGCTGCCACTGCCAGGGGACACCTGGGGCTGCCCGTCAGGAACAGGGTGACTCACCTGGTGAGTCATGAGCAGCGACAGCAACCCCTGCTTCAGAGCAACTCAGAGCTTCCACCGCGCAGCCCATGCCAGCTGCGCTACATCCCTGTGTACAGACACACACATGACACACACGTGCATGTTTATATGTGTATGTATGTACAAAATGGCTCCCTGGGTAGCTGGGCAGCAAGTGCCAGATTTGTCCTCCTCACAGCTTCCCCGGCTATGCAGCTGCAGAAAAACTCCCAACAGCCAACAATGTGCAGCTCTCCCTCAGTGTTTCCTTTTTCCTCCTTGGGTAGATTCTGTACTGATTTTTCTCCTTCTGTTTTTCTGTCTCACCATAGGGATTTTCTCAACATTTAAAAGCTTCTAAGTCCGGAAGACCAGGGGACAAGTTTGCTCCCAGTAAAATCAGAAACTTTAATGTTTGCCTTTGCTTCAAACCTGCCTTTTCACGTTTGAGGCAAAGCTTTTCTGACAAGGAAATTCTGCTCACAACCCCTTCCTGCACAGTAAGGGCAGATGCTGTCTCACTGCCTCGGAATTATCCTCTCTCTGATACTTCATCATTTACAAACCCAATTACATGCTGAAATCTGCTTTGGAATATTGCTGTCCTCCTCTTCAGCTGCCCCTAACAACTGGAATCTGGTGCCTGGTCCTTCATTTGGCTACACCAGTCACTGCAGAGTCATGAAACCAACTGAAGATTGACTTGAAAGAAGCTGCATGTGTTGAGCTGAGAAAGCAGAAGGTCTAAAGGAGTGAGTGTGTGTGTTTGTGGATGTACAACTACTGCCTAGGGAAGGAAAAGGACAGCACATTTGTGGGCTTCTTTTAGTGAAAGGGATAACTCCCTTCCTTTGGAGAGAGCCAAGAGCCTCACCTACCCAGCCAGATCAAGTCACAGGGAGATATGTGAGTCACCCAAGCTGGCAACTCGCACAACAGCAACAAATTACCCCGTTCAGAGACTAATGTCACCTCCAGAGGTTTTTTGCATGCTCTGCTTTTACATCTGTCCCGACAGTCGCATCATCACGCCGCACAAACACCCCTCTGTAATAGCACCCAGACAGGACAGACTGCACTGTGGTGGGTGCCTCCCCTCTGCCCTGCACTGACTCCCTTTTAATGAGGTTCTCTGTGCTCAGCTGGGGATTGCAAAACCTCCAGAATGCCCTTGGGCCTGGATAGGGAAGTGTGGATGCTTTCTCTGTAGTCTTCAATTCACATCCTTTCCCTTGTGACAAGCTGAGCCAAACTCTGCTTAAGGACTGCATGATGCATTGGGATCTCTCTGCACTGCACTGTAGGGGCCTGTGCCTTGGGGGATGTGGGGCTGAAACTGCACCCAGACACCCAGCACATCTGCTGGGTCTCCCTTCTCCAGGGCAGCTGACAACACTGGAAATTGCTCCCCAGTTTAAGAGCACTCCATGATGGACTCGGAGGGTGCAAAGCGCCGCAGAGCAGCCAGAGGAGACAGGCCAGAGGCAGGAGTGCCTGGGAGAACCCTGTCCATATGTCCAGGGCTTTGATATGCAGATGGAGCCATTGTGAGCTTCAGTCCCATCTGTACACTGAGGGCAGCTTCATGTCCAGATTGCTTGAACAGATCTATTTAACTCCCGTGACTAAAGGGAATTCCAGTCTCCAGGAAGATCCCAGCATCCAGACGGATGCCAGCACACAAACACTCAGAAAATCTGTCACCCTGTGCCACTTCTATCCCCAGATCAGAGGGGGGAAAAAGCACCAAACCCAACATTCTGCACACATGCACAAGGCTGGGCCCAGCTGAGGGAATATTTCTGCTGGCATTAAATCTCACACCTCAAGTACTACACACTCCCCTCACAGCTCAGCTGCAACTCGAGCAGGGAAATTCCTAAACCTGCTGGGAGGAAATGCTGTTTCCCTGCCACGACTGACTGGCTCCCAGTGTTGTGATCCTGCAGGAGATTTGAACCCACCTGACAGGAGTGCCAGACTTTGAGAAAACTGTCAACTTATGCTCATGGCAGCCAAAGACACTGAGAAATTTTTACACAGAGGTGCGCTGGCAGTCAAGGCTGAAGGTGGTTTCAGCCTGTCAAGCATTGCCCCCTGTGTACATCCAGTGGCACTCCTGGGATTAGGGAAGGCACATGAGGAACAAGCACCCTGCACCCCAAAAGATGCTACACACCTGCTGGCTCCCTCAGACTGCTTCCTGCTGTGTCCTTCACCAAGGGGCAGGATTCAGCCAGCACAGGAGGAGGGAGAAGGACCCCAGACATACAGAGCAAGGCTTTGTCTCCCTGCACATGCCACAAACAGACCTCACATGGCACTGAAGAGAGCCTGAGGTGCTGGGACAGGCACTCAAAAGCATCTCAACCCAAGAACTTCTCAATTTCAACTGCAAATTGTGCTTGGATTTAGCACATGAAAAAAACCTAATTAATTCACTGCTCCTGCCCTGTAACACTGAGAGACAAACGAGTCTCACACGTGTGTTGTGCAAGCAGAAAGTAGCACTGAGTGCTGGTGCCAATTACTATTTAGCTTTTACCTCCTGCCACACAGCTTGCTGGAGCTACAGGCACTGCTGTGCTGCCCATTTGGCAATACAGTTATTGGTGAAACACAGGAGAAAATTGCCTGGGCACCAGTGGAGCTAGCAGTGAATTACCTAGAGACTTCATACAACAGAACAGTTTCCAAATCACTAATTTTGCAAGACAGAAAAATACAGGGGAGCTGTGGCAGATCAGATGTAAGATTTCAGGACTTTTTGTTTGTGCAAGAGGGCTATCTCTAACTCCAAGGCAGAGCAGAAACTTTCTAATACATGAATATACTTTGATAGGAAAGTAAACAAGAGAAGCTTATTAACCTTGCAAGAAGATTTCTCCAGCAAAAACCTGGCAGGAAGGAGAAGGGAGAGATTTCACGCATTAACCTTGCATGAACTCTGCCAGAGGATCGATTTTCCACCCCCAGGGCTCATTCCCCCAACTGCTTCAGGCTGTGCATGAAAAAGGACACCTCTGAAATGGGAGAGCAAATGAGACTCGATGTCTGTCTAGGGGCACGACTTTACAGGCATAACTGAGGAAGGAGAGAGAGAAGACAGAAGGAGATGATACAGCTGCTGTCAGACAATGCTGAAGCCAGACAACAGTGGCTTCCCCTAAAACAGTTTTACAGCATCAGGAAGGCACCGTAAATATTCCTCTCTTGTGCCTCTCTGATCTCCCTTCATCATCCTTCGAAGCTGCACCAGTAACCAGATGAAAACTGTTACGTGGGAATGTTGTGCAGCCCTTCCCCAGAAAAGCAAAGCCCATCTCTGCACAGAGGTAGAGAGAGAGAATAGCACATATAAGCCTCTCCCAGAGATTTCATTATAAACCACAGCAAAGCCTCATTTGCTCTGAGGTGCTGGGGGGCAAAGCCATGTTCTGACCCGTGCAGGACTGCTGGTGAGGGACCAGCATCCTCGCACAGCAACCTGTGTCTCTGTTTACAAGTATGCTACAGTAAGGACATGTCAAATGCCTCTTTTTCCACTCCAGTGCTGAGTTCTACTCTGCACGTTCCCAAGCACAACCCCAGAGCAGCCAGTACTAGCACCCCTTCAGTAAAATCACCTCTCAAACTGTGCCAAATAGCCTGCTATAGAAAAATCACACTTTTAGTTTGCAGCCACCAGGGTCTTTTCTGGCTTCCCAAAGACCAGCATTCACCACCCTCCTTTTCTTCCCAAAAGCTAAGCAAAAATAAACATAAATGATTTATCATCTGGAGAGGACCTGATTAGGTTTTAGCCTCAAAATTATCATCTGTGACATTGTATCTGGTACACCATCAGAAACCAAACAGCAGAAAACAAGGTACCAGCAGGTCTCTGTTCCGAAACTTCTGGGGAGAAGGGAGAGGTGAGGGCACCTGTGGAAGGCAGCTTATTTATCATGCTCTGGATTTCTGCTGTCATAGCCGAGACCAGATCCAGCTCTGGCAGCCGGGAACGCTGTGCCAGCAGATCCCAATCACTCAGGGGGCAGCAACCCAGCAAACCTCGGAGCAGTTCGGGAGAGCAGCCCCCTCCTGTGCTGTCCACAACATCTGACAGGAGTCCTGGCAGGCTGACAGGTACCACCTACCCTGCACATCCACCCTGCAGCTCACACTGCAACTTCCAGCTGCAGGTAAATTATGCCCCCCAAAATGATTGTGCAATAACCTCTAATGAAGAGAAAGAGGGGCAGGCACTGCTGTAGCACAGCCAGCACAACCCTGGGTTTCAGAAGGACCGTGCAGAGATGCCCACAGCCCACGGGGCTCTGTCTGAGCGCACAAAAGCTGCACACAAAGCAATGTGATTCATGCTGGATGCATACAGACACACACAGGCAACTGAGTGAAAAGCCTTCTCTACATTGTTTCCAAACAATCCCAATCCAGCTCACACGTCAGCCGGGGGCACCAGACACTTGGTACTTACAAGAGGGTTTGCTGTGTCCGTCTGCTGCCGGAGCCAGGACGGGGTGGCTGCAACTCGGAGGGAAGGTGCATGGAGATGTGCAGAGAGGCTCTCCTGCAGCGGGGCAAGAGGGATGGGAAGAAGGGCCCCAGCCCCTCTCTGGGCCCCAGAGCAGCAACACTTGTTCACGGGATGGAGCGCAAAAAGGCTGGCATTCCTACAGCAGCAAGGACAATGGGGAGGGATGAGGAGGCACTGCCATAATCAAATGCAGGCCAGCTGGCCCTCCCCCAGGAAGGGCAGGCACCTCCTTCACTTGCCAAGGGCTTTGTTTTCTAAGCCACAAAGAACAAAGTGGCTGAGGAGGAGAGCCAGAGGAGGAGAGTAGAGGAGAACCCGCTGTGTGGGCAGAACCACACGTGAGCACAGGTAACCCGCTCCCAGAGACATGAAAACACAGAAGGGAGAGAGGTCGGGCAATATTCTGCCCACTCCAAGCAGAGCTCAGAAGCACCAGCTCCTTGTGTGCAGCAGAGAAAAAGCCAAAGGTGACTGAGGAACAAGAATCAGCACAGGCTGATGGTCAGGGGTCCTTTGGGGGAAGAGATCCAAGGGTGGCAGACACAGAACACCACTGAAGGAACAGCTTGCGGAACAGAGCCCAAAGAAATTCCACCACGGGCCACCCTACTACTTCTCAACCAGCCTCATTCCACCAATCCTGAGCAGTGGGACTCTGAACAGCTTCACTCAGAGAGCAAACACAAATCAAGGGCTCAAACTGCAAGAGGCTCCCAGGCTATGGCAGGACAATGACCACATGTTCCCTGAGCACCGATGAAGCACCATCTTGCACAACATCCTGACAAGCAGGAAAAGCCCCTGGAGCTGCCTCAGGCCCTCCTGTAATGATACAGGCAGTTCAGCTCTGGGCACCACATCACCACAGGGTATGCAGGTGCTGAGCTGGTGTGATGGGACGCTGCCCTTTCTGGTTGGGTCAGTGCTTTCTTCCAGAGTGACTTCTGCCAGCAAGGATCGTGCACCTTTGCTCCCAACCTTCAGCAGGGCTGGTTGTCATCCCAGGGCTGGCAGAGACCATGCTCTGTGCTCTGGCTCCCTGCACAGTGCAAGTACAGGGCTGCAGTCCTGACAGGGCACACGGCTCTCACACAGGGCATTTCAAACCTGCCATCCAGGTAACCTGCACTTCGCTTATGCTCAAGGTAAGAGCGTGGGATATAAGAGTGATCTGAGAAGTAATTTCACCCAAAGAAAGCTCGAGAAAGGGAAAAATGTGAAGACTAATGAGATAGCAAGGAGAGGGAAACCTGCTGTGGCTGCTCCTGATGTTGATGGTGTCCCTATGGTAGTGTTACTGTAATGCCAGGATAGACAGCAGGACAGAAGGGTACTGGGGACTGTCCTTGCAGGTACCCTAGAACAAAATCAGTGCTTTTGGTACATCACACACACCCTTGCTTGCTCAGCTTCCCAGTTCTCCCCCAAAGCACTGTGTGGTGCCAGATCCCAGTGCAGTCTTGGAATTGAGTAAACAAGGGACAGCAGCCAGACCAGGCTTGAAGCCACAGGAAGATGGCAGGTCCCCGAGTATGCCCACACTGAGTCTGTGGTACTGAGAAACAATCCTCCAGCCCACAGTCAGAGGTGGGGAAGGCAGTTTCCTTCCCTGCTCCTCCTGCCTCAGCCCAGCCATCCTCCAGCCCCTGCCAGGCACCAGGGGCTCCTGCCGCAAAGGAAGCGAGGACAAATGGAAACATCCAGCTTGGCACCAGCCATGGCTTTGGGGAGGGAACCCTGCCAGCCCATGTGTAAGCTCCATGTGGTCTGGCCCAGCTCAACCTGCCTCCTCGCAGGGAGCTCTGACAGGCCTTCAGGAACTGCCAAGCAGTGAAAAAACACAGTACAGTGTCTTGACAGGCCATATGGGGCTGTGCTGTCCCGTTCCACGGTCTGTCCGGCAGCCACAGGCAGAGCCCTACAAAGCACTCGCCCACCACACACAGAAGGGTTGGCACAACAGAGCCTCCCACTCCCAGGAGGCAGTGAGGTACGTGAGGGATGGACGCCACGATCCCCGTGGTGGGAGCTCCACTCCCTTGGTGCGTGCTGGGATGTTTGGAGAGCTGAGCTTGCCAGCTCATTACCATGGTGTACATTGCTTACGCATCCTCGGGCTTCTTCCCCAGATCCTGGGGTTTGGCACACTGCAGGCTCCTTACAAGAAGGAAAATCGAGGACATTGCTTATTGTAGACTCCTGCTGTTGATATCCCCTCAGATATTAGGGAAGAGAGAAGGGAGCTAGGCAGGCACTGACAAGATCACTGCAGGAAGGTCAAAGCAGCTCAGCATCAGAAGAGATTGAAATCAGTTTAGATAAAAGCTGCTGAACCCCCACCTCCCAGACCACGCCACTGACTTTGCTTTGGGAAGGCAGAAGGCATTCTGGAGATCAAATCATACCGAAAGAACTTTCACAGTGCACAGCAATCCCTGTCCTGGTCCTACAGCTGCAGCATGTATCCCCCTACACTCCTGGTTTCGGTTGGCCACTGGTTCACAACACACATATGGTATATTTATACCACCAACATTGTTTATAGTTCTACTGAAACCAGTGAGATCAAAATCCTCCTTCCTCCCTAAGCCAGGTGCCCGTCCTCCACACCAAAGCAGCATGCAAACACACCGTGCCACTGCCATTCCCTTTTCACTGGGGCAGTGCAGCATGAAAGGCACAACCACGAGGGGTGCTGCCACTGCCAAGGACTGCATCTCACAGTTTTCATCCACCAAAAAGAAGCTGTCATGCTCTCAGAAAAGAAACGGGCCACTTTTGGGGTCTGGGTAGCATTTGTGCCCCTAGGAATGGCCCAGGCTTTTTGAAAGGCTTTGAAGCTGTAGAGGAACACATTGTTCTTGAGGCATGTCCAACTACCCTGGCAGTCCAAGAGCTACCACCCTGATGCAGATTCCATGCCTGAACAGTGCATGGAGCAGCCTGGACAAGAGAAGGCTCCTGAAAGACCTTAGAGCACCTTCCAGCACCTGAAGGGGCTACAAGAGAGATGGAGACGGACTTTTGACAAAGGCATGGGGCGACAGGGCAAGGGGAATGACTTCAAACTGACAGAGGGCAGGATTAGGTTGGATATTAGGAAGAAATTCTTCCCTGTGAGGGTGGTGAGGCCCTGGCACAGGCTGTCCAGAGAAGCTGTAGCTGCCCCTCCCTGGAAGTGTCCAAGACCAGGTTGGATTAGGCCCTGAGAAACCTGGTGTAGTGGGTGGTATCTCCAGCTATGGCAGGGGAGTTAGAACAGACAATTCCTTTAAGGTCCCTTCCAGCCCAAACCATTCTAGGGTTCTATGATCATGTGCTACAGTCCACATAAGTGCTCCAGAGACTTCCAGCTTTGGCTGGGTGGGTTCCTACAGGACCAACGTTTGGCTTCACCACAGAATTGCCAATATGCCAAGCAAGGCTTGTTGCTTTGTGTGCCTCAGCTTATCAGAAGAAACATGATAAGCCCCCACCCTTCCCAGGATCCCCTGTGATGGCAAGGTGTGTTCAGGGACCAGAGCAGCCCCTGAATGCCTGTGTTCAGGGAGGAAGCAGAGCACAGGTTCTTGCCATTCTCCTATGGCACAGGGAGCACTTTTCTTTCCATACTGCGGGGAAAAATTACACATTCCCACAGCAAGACAGTCCCCCACCTGCACAGCAAACTGCAGAGATGAGCCAGAGCAGACCTGCAGAGCATCACCAAACAAACTCAAGCCTCACATGCCCTGACAGCAATGTTCCAGGTTGCCTTCTCCACTTTCCTGCCTCACACAGGATGCTTCTCCATGTTTTCATGTTTAGCTGAATTTCCTCCCCCCTCCCCTGAGCACTTCTGGCTGCCAAGGCAGCTCAGAGACAGCAACTAAGTGGCACCTCCATCTGGTACAGCTTAACTTTTAGTGTCTATTCTTTCTGGAATTTGAGAACTTCAATACCCAATGTTTGTACAAGTGTGGAATAAATGAAGCACAGGCTCCCTGGCCTTCTGTGCTTGCCAAAGCTGTATTTTAAAATGCACTTAGAAAATCCTACTGCTTATTCATCTGCAACTTTAGAAATTAAAGAACATCAAATCCAACTGCAGGTCTGTTGAATGTTTGCACTAAACCAAGCTGGTGAGGTCAGGCACTCAGTCACCACACGTGTTCTCTCCTCCTGCTTCCCAGGTGCCTGGGATGAGCCAGTCCCCTTGTTCCCTCAGCCACACTTCCCAGCACCCCATTCTGGTACTCCATCTCCTCAAGCAGGGCTCCACAGGGCAGGAGTTGGGGTGTATTCAGGAGTGAAGAGCAGGGTCCTCATCCTGATGGGCCAACAGGCTGAATTTTCCAGTGTGCAAGGATACAGCATGAACAAAATGCAGGCAGCCCACCCTGACACGGCAGCCAAGACTGGACGTGACCAGCCAATCTTTTGGCCCTTGTCATCATTGCCATGAACCTTCTGCCCACTGGGGCCAGGAAAGGGGTCTAAAAGCTCCAGCTCAGACAGCAGCAAACCTCTGTGTTTAACAGATGTGGACATTTTCTGAAACACACACCCTCCCCTTCTTCCACACATTGACTTGAAAAAAATCACTGCTGACACACGAGCGTGAGGGAACTTTTGCAGGTTATAGATCCAGCTCCCTACTGGAGCAAACACTCCATTTCACACCTTTCACACAAACCCCAGCTCTGGACTGAGTCCAAGCAGGCTTTTTACACCCTCCTCTGTGCAGCAGATGCCTTGTCTTACCTTGTCAAAGAACTCATACAGCCTGACTGTTTCACAGATTCGGTGCCTGGTTTCATCCAGCTGAGTGCAGAACTCCTCCAGCTGATCTCTGTAGGCCTGCAGCTTTACCCTGTAAGAATGCACATCCACAGAGGAAAAGTCTTCCCATCGATCCATCTTCTTCAATGCTTCCTGTCCCCTTTTGCAATATTCCTGAAAACAAAATTGGATTGCATATGAGGACTGAGACCCAACATGGCCAGCACATAGTCTTCAAGGTCATTAACAAGTAGGGCTAATTAGATGGGGTTTTAAGGTTCAAATCACATGAGCAAGGGGTGTCTTTGTTTACAGTAGAATTCTGGATCCCTGATCTCTTGTGAGTTACACCAGTCACAGAGCAGTTTGTAAAGGCCTACACAGCAAGGCCATGGGTCAATTAGGATCAAAAAAGGCAGTGTTACAAGCACATCAAGGGAGCAATAAAAAAATCCATCTTCTACCCCACCAGTTATTTTCCCCAAGACTGGCAAATGCCATCTCCTAAGGTGTTGAGCTGGTGGCTTTTCCTCCAAGAGGAGAGTAGGGATGTTGAGTAGTGCGAAGGAACGACACACACCCTTGGTGATGAGCCCTCTTAGAACATGGGTTTGGCTGAGCACATACAAGACACACATGCTACCAACTCAGACGCTGCAGAATGTATTTTTCCAATCAGACAACACTTACACTGGCAACAAGATCAAACTCCTTGAACTGCTTTTGTGCTTGAAGCAGCATCTCCAAAGAATCATCCAGGTTGACAGTTTCCTTTAGCCCTTTTCTGCCAACATTCTCAATCCAACTGCTGACCTAGGAGAAAAGGGATAAGCCCCATTATTAGTCACCCTGTGCTACTCACCAACACAGGCCTTTATGTGGAAAGAGCAAGGAACTGCTCTCATAACACTGGTCATCTCATTACTGGAAAGAATGTGTGTATAGACTGCTCCCCCCATCCAAGCTTTTCAGTCTGAGCCTCCTGCTAGGAGTTTTTCCACTTCAGGTTACAGAGTAATTGCAAAGCTCTGCTATTGCTCACTAGCCTTAGGCATAAACAGGGCAAACTTGGGCTCTGTTTCGGGTGAGCCATGGTCTAATGTGAGCTCTGAACCTGCAGACAGGCCTGACACTCCTATTATTGTTACCCCCAACTGGGATCAAATCTCCCTGCTGCCAGATTTCTACATCACGTCCCTTCCCTGATGGGCAGCACATGAACTCCATCACTGAGGGTACTGATGGACTCTCCCCATCTGCAGTGCTTCACAGTTCTCTGGGGCTCTCACATACTGGTTTTCTGAAGGTAGCTCTCCACAAAGCCAAGCTGCAGCTGCAGGTTCCTCAATGGAGCGTGGCCTCTGCTGCACTTATCAGCCTGTATCTTCAAACAGGGGTAGAGGACTGACCAACAAGACCCTCCTAAAAGCAAAGCAGTCCCAGGAGGCCAGGCAGGATAACACAGCATCTCCATCATCAGTGGGTTTTAAAAACAGGCTGGTAAACTTGTCTGCAGTGCTCCAGGCACAGCTGCACCTGGGGGAAGGGACAGACTAAGTGTTTCCTAACGCCCACTAAGTGTTTCCCAACGCCCATGCATCCTGTTTTCCTGCATCATCTAAATCCATACCCCAACTCAACTGCACAGTCAAGGACAAACTCCTAGTCTTGTACCCACAGAACAAGCCCACTGGCAAGAGGAGAGGGGGTTGGGTTCTCAGTACTGCAGAGGGACACAGTGCTGCTGCCTAGAGCTCCCAGGCAGGCTTAAAGGTGGGAGCAGCTGCTGCCATCACTAGTGATCTGCAAGAAAAGTAAGCTGGAAACAATCAGTGTTGCTCAACTGAATAAAAAATAAAAAATGTTCAACCTAAAGCAGGGACAGCTTGCAGAGCCTGCCTTTGTGCCTTTTTTTTATATTTCTGCTTGGTATTAGGAACCTGTACGTTTCTAAGAGAGTCTCTACCAGGTTCTTGCATCACACTTCCTGTCCTGAGCACACAGTGCATGGTGCCCAAGTGTCTACCTCCAAATGGGAAGTCATTAAAACTCCTGGATCTACCCTGGCCTGTGAAAACAACAGGTAGGCTACAGGCTCCTTTGCAAATCCAGTTCCCTCCAGAGGAGAGGAGCCCGGAATGGCAGAAGAGCAATGGTGAAAAGGGTCCTAATATTGACTTTTAAGGACCCATAAAACTTCTCAGTGTTGATGAGCTGCAGCACAGGAAATGGTGTCACTCCGTAATCTCAGAGTTGATTTCAGGCTTAGGGATCTGAAGCACAGAACATCTGAGATCTGCAACACTGAAAAGACTGATCAGCTCTTGCAGGACACTCACACCTGGGCTACTGTATGACTTTTTAAGGTTCTCTACCTACATGGTTTTAGAGGTCTTTCTGAAAGCCAGTGCCTGATAGCTTCAGTTATCCCACTGGCTATAAAGAGCTTCAATGAGCACTGTATGAAGGGAAGCTGAAGGTCTCACACAAGTGCAGAGGGGGTTGAACATGGCTCCTGGGATAAGGACAAGAGGCAGTTCCCTGCCTGGAGACTGTATACAGGGCTGCAGCCAAAGGCAAACCAAGCATGCCTGGGGCTGCACCCAGAAGGGAAGGAGTGTGCCTGGGCTTATCAGGTATCAGGGACCTGAGCATAGCACAGGAATCCAAAAAACAGAGTGCACTGCCGGGATGGGCAGCCAGTGTGGGGCATGCTCATTCAGCAACAGCATGTTGGCAAACCCTGCAGGAGATGTGGCCCAGAGGGGACACACAGACAGCATCAGATTGTTGTCATTGCTCTGCTGCTTCTCAAGGTGAAGCGTGAAGAATGGCTCACCCACAGTCTTGCTGGGAGGGTCGAGGAAGACACCCACCAGTATGTGGTGCTTACTTATGAGCCATTTCACAGATGTTTATGGGGTTTGACTGCTCCAGACCTCAAGAGAAGCCAGGAGACTTTTACCTGGCATCAGGAGATACCAGGCAAAACAGTGGGTTCATTCTCAGCACGTCTGAAAACTCTATCCCAAATTCTTATGTGTAGTTGTTCTTTTTAAGCATCTCCAGGTACCACTGTACACCTCCACACAAGGGATCAACAGCTCCAGTTCCTGCTGTGGGACACAGTGCCAGAGGGCAGCAGGAGGCTGGAACTGACAGGCAGGCCTTACCTCCTTAAAGCACTCTTCCACTTTCTCAAACTCCATCACCAGCTCCAGTTCCTGGATGCGCTTGTTTGACAGCATCACCAGTCGGTGAACGCCCTCATCAACTCGATTATAGAGCACGCTGGCAGCATCCAGGGCATCTCTGGAAGGGGACACAGGTCTGGTCAGGGGTTTTGCATTAGGTCCTTCCTCCAGCACTTCATGCAAACATGAGCTGGCTAACAGCAGTGCTGCACTCATCCTCCCCCTGGGACTCACAGTGGCCATCTCCATATGGAGAACAGAAGAGAGTACTGCTGCTCCCTGCACATTGCTGTGATTCACCACTCTCATCCCAATGCAGACAACCTGGCAGGAAGGACAAGACCATCTCCTCCCAGACAGGCTCCTTGCAAAATTTACCGTACTTGTCACACTTTTCAGCTTTTCATAAATACAGATTATTTGCATCAATGGGATTTCACAAAACACAGGGTCAGGCAGCCTCAGAGTCTAAAACCACCATTTGAATTTAATTAAAATAAGTAAATAAGCAATCACTAGTAAGCAAATCTTTCCTGACTGACAACAACAATATGAAGTGCCTGATGCCCCACTCGCTCTGAAGATTTCCAGTCAAACAAAAAGCGTCCAACAGCCCAGCGCCAAGAGAAATGGGATTTTACGGTGTTGTGGTGGAGAGATTCACAGCCTGAGCTCCCTGTCTTCCCCAGGCAGCTGTGCTGACCAGAGCCCAGCAGGCAACACCAGGCAGCAGTGTCTCTGCTGCCCACAGCAGGGTTAACATCCTCCATGCATCCACAGGCAGGGGTGGAGGGCTTCGGGAAGAGCCCAGTGCCCTCGGATGCTGGAGCCAGGGACCTGGCACATCCTGGTTAGCTGATGAATGTCAGCAAATTCCACTTAGATGTGTGCAACACCTCTCCAGCACAGGCTTGGGTGAATTACAGATGGGATCCAGGAGGCAGAAGAGCATTCAAGCTTATTCGTCTTGAATTTCTTCTCCTTCAAGATTTCCCCGCCTTTTACAATTATGGGCTCAACAGGTACCTACAACAAAACACTACACCCCCTTCAGCTGTGCTCTACACCAGCACATTCAGCTGCTTGCTCATCTCCTGTTCTTACCCTAAGCTTTCATTTTGCAATTGCCTTACAACCCTCTGACTTATGAGAGCACAGCTTTTTTATCATATTATTAAAATTATCTAAAGCCCTTGCAACACAGGTAGCTAATACTGCTAATGGAAATTAATTCAAAGCAATTCAGCATACATGTTTATTTCTGTCTTGGGTTACAGGCAATCTCAAACCTATGAAAGGCAATTGAATACACGCATTTGGTGGCAGACATCCTGGAGTTTTTATGTAGTATTTAATTGACACGAGGCAGCGCAATAGGTCTGGACAACTAGTTCTGCATAGCAGAAATCCACACTATTTTTCCATTCAGAATTCCACCCAGTGTGCCACAGCCAAATTTTCAAACCTCAGGCTCCTAGATACTTTTGTTTTTCCTCTTTGAAATGCCATTAGACTGAATGAATTCCTCCAGAGTGCAGCCAAAAATACCCGAATTGTTTCTGGACTAAGATCAGTGCTACTGCAGAGCAGAGCAGACAGGTTCTCTGCAGAGAATCCACAGGCTTCAATGGAAAGATCCTCTCTGTAACGCTGCTCCCACATTTCCTGAAACCACCACAAACAAACAGGGATGATACGAACCTTCTGTTTCATAATCCTTTCCTAGGGACAGACCCAGACCCAACCCGGGGGACTCGCAGCAGCAGAACCACAACCATGGTCCAAGCTGAGCTCTGGAAAGTGTGTTTACAGAGCAGGTTGTGGAGGCCAGTTCCCGTCAGCAGCAGTGACACAGCTGGGACAACTAATGAGAAACAGCTTGGGAGATGGCTGGAAGCTGAATTTGGCAACGCCATTAACACTGCTGGGTTCGTGCAGCAGAGTGTATCTGGCAGGTCCCAGTTTCTGAGTAAGGCTCCAGCATACTGATGGCCAGACAGGCAGACACCCTTCGGCCTTGCTCCCATGAGCCTGAATTCCCTGCTGGCAGAATGCTCTTACCCACTCAGGGAAACACATGGATACAGCAAACACTCTTCCTCCCATAGGCACAGACAAGCAAGCAGCTATAACTTTAGGCATTCCGGGCTGTTACATGCAAACATTTGCAATTATCCTCTCATGAGGCAAAATATTTTTCAAACCTTTCTCTGAGCTTCCACGGAAATCACTTCAGTGTTGATGGTACCTCTTTGATGTCACTCATCAGCAAGCTAGATTGACCTGCTAGACCTTTCTGTAATGGGAGTCCCTATGTCCACCCAAGCCCATGACCAAACAAGGGTGCGTGGCTTCAGCACTTAGCCAGGGATCACCGGATGGTAACTCATGGCACAGGGACTCCAGACAAGAGTTCCAGCTCTAACACTGGCTGACCTACCACAGAGTGTGATCTGATACAGGGGAAGGGAGCCAGGGACTCCCACTCCACCCCTTTCCACACCTGATGGAGGAAACAAACACCCAACTGCCTCAAATATGAGTAGTTTTCCTTGACAGGAGTCAGTCACAACCTCGGCTCCAAGGCTCTAACAAACACTACAGGTCCTCATACAGCAGAGAATATATTTCCCAATGTCACAAAGCATCAACTTTCCTGACAAATCTGTAACTATGGGGGGAAAAAAAATCACCCTCAAGGTAGAGAGATAGGAAGAGATTATATATATAAAAAAAAAGACAGCAAAACTCCACATTTCAAGTATTTGTTTTTTTTATAAACAGATATAGGCCTACCTATAGGTCACTGTGTAAAGAGGCAAATTCACTGTGCCATTGTGGACAAAACTGGTCCCTTGGATCACACTTGAGATCAGTACTGGTCTTATGTCCAGCAAAGCCCTCCAGGGTAAGTCAGGTTCAAAATCACAGCAATAAAATACTCCCACTGGCCCACCCACCAAGTCCTTCAGGAGAAGGGGCTACAGTGAACTTCTTGGTGCTGAGCTGACTGACTGACGAGAACCCAAAGAGCACTCTTCTAGCCCCATACATGCCTTCCACAGAAGGCATTATCCCATATTATTGGAAACACAGGAAAAACAAAGAGCCAGACTCTGCAGACCTCAGTACAACCAAGTCCTCCGTGCATTTGCAGCAGGAGGAGGGAGCTCCAGTTCAGAAGTGAGCACTCAGCCCTTTGCCCCATGGGATGTAATCCCTGTCTCGGCAAACATCACAGCAGTGATGGATCTACACATCTACACACACTCAGTCATCTTCCCTCTAGCTCAGCTGATTCAATGGTACTAAAAGAGAGATCCTGCTGCAGAACATACACACGGAAAACCTTTGCTTTACTAATCCACAGGCATCTCAAACTTACCTGGAGTCAGTCTAGGATGTGTTTGGGAGTTTATACTGTAAGCAGGGACTGGGCAGAGAATTCATTTCAGAAGAGGGCTGGAAATCAGCTCTTGCTTTTATCTGTAAATTGGGCTGTTTAGGTCTATGTATAATTAAAATCCCTTACTCTTGTCAATTAACTGATTTTGCTCTCTGTGAATGCTCGCAGCAGGCTATTGATACCCTTAGCAGGCACAACCCAACACTTAAAGGCTGCCCCTTTTCGTGGGCCTGCCAATGTTTCTTGAGTGACTGCACACAGAAATAAATGTTTCCAAACAGCTCCTCTGGGCTCAGAGCCCCACAGGGACTTCAGGTGTGGCCTTACACCATTCCTCCTCCTCTTTGAGTTCCTTCAGCATCCCAGCACCCCAGTCCTTTGTTTCAAGGACCAGCCACGCTGTTTTCACACGTTCTGCCTCGCTTGGCAGGCATTCATTAAAACCTCAATGTCTAGTTGTTGGTCTTCTGTTGCATCTCCAAGGTAACTCCATTCATATGTTGTCAGTCCCCTGACAGTTCACTTTTACCAGCCCAACAGGCTCCCTGAGTAACATCCATCTTTTACTCTGTTACACAGAGGAAAACATAAGCCTTTCCACCCTGTAGTATAAAGTACGTAGGCAAACTGAGCCAAACAAAGAACTCACTCACAGCCCATGGGAAAGTTTGTTTTCTTGATTCACTTGGGCACTTCCAGTGCTCACAGACAGTATCCATCGGGCACGGAGTGTGTTCTCCCAAACCTCTTCACATCTGTTTATCTATTTACACACACACATCCCTTTGCTGATCTAGATCTTAAAAACTTCCTAAATGATTTCCAGCACACGAGTAAACTCCACTGTATCCTGCAACAGAGTTGTTTCATGGGGAAAATGACACTTTGCACAAATACCTGTTTCTTTTTCAGAGTCAGACTCGGGAGTTTTTCATTCCTGTCCATCACTGCCTTCAAGGCAGCTTGGAGTAAACAAACCAAATATTGAAAATTTGGCTGCAGAAGAAAAAAGTGACTTCCACCCCACCACACAAAGGAAACACCTGGTTGTTAAGAACCTTAAAGATATTTTAATAGTGGCCTGTGCAACTTTCTGAGGACAAAAGGCAGAGCTGTTTGAAGTCAGTGGAAAGTCTCGTCTAAGCTCAGATTTGAGTGGAAGTATTGCAATTTCCCTGCACATGGGAGTGTGGTAATAAGAGTCTTTCACTGCATTCTTCCATAGTCAAATCATCAAAAGTAATTTTGCAATAGTGCAGAGTCAATATAATTTATAGCAAAAAGGAGTAGCTTGATGTCAGTTTATGTTTCCCCAAATCCTGTTTTCATTGGGCAATTATCGTTTCAGTGGAAAAGGTTCCAAACGTCTTCAGCTTTCTGGAGAAGTGCCAAGCTGTTGTATAATGGCAGGGTAATTTTAAACCTATAATTTAGAAAGGCCATTTCTGTCTGAAGCCATTCTTCAAAAAGGCCAGCCTTGGAGAGTTACACTTTATTTTTCAAAGCAAAATACCTGTTTTGTTTTCAAAAAATAGATGCCACAAAAGAGTCACAAAAGCAGGTGCTGCATGATGCCAGAGACACACAGACAGGAGAGGGCAGGGAGGGGAGCAGCAGAGCCATTACTGTTCTGCACTTTCCTCTCCACCCCTTGAAGAACTGCCCTAACCAACAGCAAGAACAACAGATCTCACGAGAGGGGTCGTCCTCTGACCCACCCTGGTCATTCATTCATTTTGGTAGCAACCTACACAAGTGCCATATTTGTAG
Organism: Pachyramphus minor; assembly: GCA_013397135.1. Taxonomy (NCBI): domain Eukaryota; kingdom Metazoa; phylum Chordata; class Aves; order Passeriformes; family Tyrannidae; genus Pachyramphus; species Pachyramphus minor. Next base: position 75,761 of record VYXB01009794.1, on the reverse strand, counting down.
CAGTGCCATAAAAAGAGGTCAGCCTCAAATGCACAATCCTGCTCTTCAAGCTGAGAACTTCACATGCAGCTGAGGTTAAAATTCAAACTGGCCATGGTGAAGCTAAAGCAGATATTGCTAAATAAACTAATTATTCTCTGCAGCACACAAATAACCATGTGGTTTCAATTACCAAATAAAAGTACTGGAGGAACTGGGTACAGTTTTTAGAACCCTAAAGTGTCCTTAGAAAGGCACAGAGGTCAAATACCAGGTTTGGAGTTGCCTGTGGGATTCCTGTTCCCTTTGAGGATGGGAACAGTGGATCTAGCTGAGACCACAGACCTGGCTGAATCCCTCCTCACTAGGTTACCTGACAAGCACATGCACTGGGAGCAACTCATCCAATTAATACCATGCACCACAGACCATAATTGCTGAGAGAATTCTCTTTTGTTTGTTTAAATGTGTTTTTAGCAGAAATATACTGAGAAATCCCTTTAAAAGCCAAAGGATCAACACACACAGTTAAACAAGTGTCCAAGTGTGGTCCCAGGCTGTGATCTTTCATTCTTTCTGCAGCCTGGCTTGCATTCAGCTACAGTAAAACTGTGCTCAGATTCTGTTTGATTTTAAATCCCAGTAAGATCCATAAAACTGACTAGAAAAAAAAAAACATTTTAAGAAATCCCAAATCAACAAGTAGCCTGGGTAGGGGGAAAGCTCACCCTGCAGTGGAGCCTGAGATAAGATGTGCAAACTCCATTCTGGGAACACCAAGCACCAAGCTGAGGTTTTCTACCAGCTGTAAACAGCTTCTACCTCCAAATCTTCTTTCATGTACATTAACCTATTCCTGTTTATATTTCAAATCGAGGTTGAACAAAACTCTAATGGCTGTGAGCCTGGGAGTTGGGGCTCCCAGGCTTTCACAGTGCCCAGCTCAAACACACACACACTGTCATTTAAAAACCACACACCTATTTCCCTGATACATCCTCATTTTGCCCACTTCCCATGTTATGATCCATATAATAGCAGGGACTGTGCTATTAACCACCTCCAGCCACCAAAGCATCTATCCCAATGTAGCCATATAAAAAATGGTACTTGTGGGATGGTTTGGGCTGAGGCAGGAATGTCAGGCGGTTCAGCTAACATCCTATACTGGAAACTTTTTGCAAGTTTTTCCATAATATTTTTAAACAGATAAAACACAGTGTGTCATTAATTACCTAATGCCCTGTTGGCATGACAAATGTTGCAAACAAAAGCAAGCAAAACTGGAGTCTTCTGGGTAAATTCTCACTGAATCCAACATGATTTAGGACATAAAACAGCAGAAAATAAACAACAGAAAGGGAGCTGAGGGGAATCATCTCATAAAAAGCCTAAAAGAACAATGAAAACTTACCTAGATAGAACTCTGCAATCTTTTACCTCTCTGCAAACGCCACAACTGGCTCCACACAGCACTTCACGCACTCAGAAGGACAACAGCTCCAGCTCCACACTCCTTTATGTGTGGAGCAACGAGGTTTGTTTAATGTGAGGGTAAGTGCTTTTTACCAGGCTAAAACCACCAGGCAAACAGAGGGAACAGGTTAGACCGTAACCAGAATGAATACCAAGCAGCACGGTATGTGTTTGGGTCGAAATGTCGCCCTGTGCTCCTCCCTCCACCTCACACAAACATCTAAGGCCGTGGACAAGCACTGCCACCCCTGCTCAGCCAAGGTTTAGTGCTCGTCAGCACCTTCTGTGTCACCAGCGACAGCGCGGAGGTGTCTCGGGGCAGAGCTGCCAACCTCTGAGGGCAGAACTGAAGTGGGTTTTTTTCACCTCACTTCAAAGGTATACTGGGAGCTTGTCCCAAGGTGAAGGTTTCAGGATTAGGTCTGCAGGAGGAACATGAGAAGGACCTCCCAAAGCAAGGTGCCTCTCACAGACCACGCCAGGAGTGTGCACTGCGGTAAGTGGCAGCGTGAGAGGGTCCCAAAGCTCCCAGAGAGATTGGAAGATGAGCAAGTGCTACTTAAGCAAACCAAGAAACTGGCATCGAGTGGCACAAGCACTGCCACCTTCTGAAGCACGTACAAGCACACAGAGACACAGCACACACACATCTCTGAAGAAAAAAAAGGGATGGCAGAAGACAATGATGCTTCCAGGAAGGATTTCCCAGCATAAGTTGCCTGGCTATGACCACCAGCACCAACTGCCAGCTTAAGGTGCACACACTGCACCTTCCAAACCAAGAATGCCAGCCACCCCAGTCTGCCCAGACCAGGACTTAAACACCAGACACTTCTAACTTGGCTCCCAACTTGTCCCTTATTTTGAATGATCAGTTTAGTCTCTTCTTTCTCTACCCCAGGTAGACAGAGCTTCAGATGGTGCTGTGCAGTTGCCTGGCAGTGGGCAGCGAGCCTGCACATTATGCACATTTACCTCCACCCAAGGGAGCCCCTACACCACTCTGCAGAGTCGTATGTGCCAGCCTTGCAGCATCCAAGGAGTTGCTCTAGCAGGAGCCTTGCTGAAGACCCACAAACATGGGCTGTGCAGCACCACAGCTACAACCCACTGCATCACAAACTGGCCACGGCTTCAAGCACACCCAGTGTCTCAACAGTGTGTGTGGAAGACAGGCACGAGAACTGTGCTGCGAGCTGGAAGATCATCCTCTTTGTTGCTCTAATTGAGTCAGGTCCAGCATCAGGAACCTGGCAGCTGCTGCTCAGGAAGTCTGCTCTGTGCTGTCCATTACCTCTGCTCAGATCCCCACCCAGGGCTTCCAATCAGATCACCAAGCCACACTAAAAATAGCCAGCTCACAAAACCAGCTCTTGGCTCTTGCCACTCCACCCTCAAAGTACAGACACTAACTATACTGCAAACAAAGGAGAATTCACTCCTCCATCTATTTATAAGCTGCTTATTCACAGCTTGCAAGCACAGATTCTTTTCAGATGAGGAGCTTGGGGGAAGAGGTTATGCTTTTTCTGGTTCCACGTTGCACAGAGCCGAGCACTCAGCGTGGTCATTCCTTCACCATCTGAGGTTCTTCTCTTTCTTTCAGCTCTCACCTCCAGCCTTGGGGATATCTTGTCCATCACCATGCAGAGCATGATGCAACCCCGCTCCCAGGCCAGAGTGAGAACATGGGTTTGCTGGGAGAGCCAGGCATATGGCAGGTGTATCCTGGTTTAACTAGCACAAACCATCTTTGCATTAACATAAAATGTTTATACCTCCTTTACTCCACTTGTGACTCACAGTGTATCTGCAGGACACAAGGCACCACTGGACACTTTGTCTGGGCACACATTCCCAGCCCTTGGCTGTGCTGGAAGAGCAGCAATAATGAGAACAACAGTAGAAAATGTCTGGCTAAAGACCAGGTCAGAAGTCTCCTTGCCTTGCCACCCAGCCCCACGGGGCTGCCTCACTTTAGCTACCTCGCTTCTGGCAGCTTCTCTGATACCTCCATCATAAAAAATGTCTCCACGGGGCTGCCTCACTTTAGCAAGAGCTCCCATGGCTGCTGCCTGGCTTCTGGCAGCTTCTCTGATGCCTCCATCATAAGAAATGTCTTCTAAATCCACCACAAAAGCAGCAAGCTGGCTCAGTGAATTGCCTGCAAGCTATAGGTTAGCTGATCACTGCACTAGATAGCCAGAAGCCAAAGCTACACCTGCTAACCCACAATATGTTCCTTATTAGAAAGACTGTGATAATTAAAAATTTCCTGTTTGAAAGTGTAAAAAGAAGTATTAATAGCATTAAAGTGATGGAGGTGTCCATGGCATTTGTCCACACTGACCAACAGGAACTTCAGCTAGGCTAACAGCTCTGCACTGCAATCCCCAGAAAGATTGGGGCAGCAAAACCTCTACAAACTCCCTTTGTGGATAAGCAGCTGGATGGGCAAGGCTATCTTTTACAGTGCTACTTATTTATATGTAATTCTCTCACATTCAGACAGTTACCTGTTCACAGCTGGCCTCAGCTTAGAACTAAAAAGTCCTGGCAGTCATGACTCCCTGTTTTATCAGACTTTTGCACCACAAGAGAGCATAAAAAGCAATGGGACACGTGATAGAAACAAGAGCCAAAAGGTGGCTCAGAAGAGTAAAGCCATTTGACTTGCTTTTGTAAATAATTTGATTCCAAGTATTGGGAGAGTGGGTGTGGAATTAAGCTTTAAGAACTGATCTAGATTTTACAATCCAAAGTTCAGAACAGCAGGACCACAGGCCCTGCTGAGTGCACACAGACACAAAGTCCTGTTCCATTTTCACACATCACCAGTTAGAAATCGAACACTGGACCCACACACATCAGCATCTTCTCCAAGCCAGCTCAGTAGGCCAACTACAGTATTTTGTCCCTGCCCTGCTTTGATCATATCTGTTACAGAAGCCTTTGAAAATCATAACCAAAGGAGCCTTTACAGGGTTAGCAGGTCTCAGAACCTTTAGTATCTGCACACCAGATTGGAAAGCAGGAGCAAGTGCAGAGCCATGGAAGACCCAAAACCAATAGTGCCTTATACAGAGTTCTCTAGCCAAGTGATATAGAGCTTTTTTTCCCCATTTGAAAGGATCCTGGAACAGGGAAGAATGAATTTATTTAGTCCTCTGCCCTGAGTTAGATGAAAAGCAGGCACTTCCTCAATAAAGATACTGCATGGATTTTAATTTCTACAACTACTCCACAGGCTAGAAGAGGACTAACTTTCTCCTACTATATTCATTCATGCTCCTGAGGCTGGAGAGAGCCACATATATTTGAGCCATGGCATGCAGTCCCCTCTCATACTGGCAAGCAATGACTGTATCTTGAATGAAGCAGAGAACATGCTACACAGCCTCTGCATGCACTCAAACACTGTGCAATCAAAGAATTCTGTGTGTACCCCTCACCCCTGCCCTTGCTAAGGTAATCAAAGCAGTAAATTATCCTTAGGGGCTCTGTCAGATCAGGTTTCAAAGTTGATCATTTCCCTGCGCAAGAACACAGGCTTAGCTTAAAACCAAAACAAAGCATAAAACCCATGCATGTTCCTCCTAGTCTCCTAGGACTCTAAAGTTGCTGTGTGTTGCTTAAAATAAAATAAATAAAAAAACCTAAACAGAACACAAAAACTCGCATTATTGTGCGTCTCATGTCATGTGAGAATGAAAAGACTGTACTGTACTAATTCAATCCAAGATTGCATCAAGATTACTTCACCAGTTCAGCAAGACAACTGTCTGCACAGCCTCCCAGAGCTGCTGACAGCAGTCACAGCAAGCAGGGAACAGAAACAGTTACAAAGTCTGTCCCCACACTCCCCTCTCAGCACCAAAATGTCAACCCCCTTCTCCCAGCGAGGGGAAGCAAATTGCACTGTCACTCGCTGAATTTTCAAAGAGAGACGTTTTTCTTTTCCCAGTGTTTGGGTGATATACTCCATAACTATTTTGTTATCTTCTCTCCATTCCCTCCCTTCAAACCTCCCAGCTTGTGATGGCAACAGGGAGTTGGAGCAGAGCAATGCTCTGGATGCACGGAGCTGTTCCACAACACCCCACCATCCATCCGCTGTGCCCTCACCTGCACCCACATGCCAGGGCTTATCTCAACTGGGGCTGGAAGCTCCTGGGAGCAAAGGCTGCCTCTCTACCTTGTTGTTTGCACAGCACATAGCACAGAGACCTTCACAGGCTGATAGGCTTCAGGTGTTTTAGCAGTACAAACAGGAGTTGTGCAATGCCCTGGGGATGTCAAACAGCTGGGCTCTCTCAGCCTCTGCTTCTCATACCAACCCTGCAAATGGGCAGCGAGTATTTGTTTGTGCAAACCAGTACCAATGTGTGAGGAGATCAGAGCTTGCTGCAGCCAGAAAGCATTCCTCACAGTTAAGGTCCTTGGAAATCCCCTTGCATAAGGAGTGCCTTGGGAAATCACACCGTGATAATGCCCTGGACCCAAACATTCATCACTGGCATCATGTGGCTTGTGCTTTAGAGGTGCACAAAATATCCAGCTCTCTCTCCACTACAGAAGATAAGTCTGATTTGGCTTGAAAAAGGAAGTTTAACCATCTAAGTGAATCCACCCAGACTAGTTTTTACTAGGGATGAAACAGTCAGGATAACAGTAAACCTCCTTTTTCCACCTTTGCTGTTTTCAACATAATTCCTCACTACACAAAGCTGCCCTCTAGCCTCCAGCAATGAAGGGGCATCTCAGGGAGATTCACAGTGCCTACTTTTTGCTCATCTCCATCTCCTCTTCTCCCACTCTGGGGGCTCACCTGTAGTCGTGGGTGAGGGTGACACAAGACTCCTCCTTCCTCAGCCTGGCCAGGAGTGCTCCACCCTCCAGCTGCAGCCTGACCAGCCGGGTGTCTTCAAGAACGTTCTTCATCAACTGCCTGTAGGTCTTCAGCAGCACAGCTGCATCCTGGAGGCATCACAGGAGTGAGATGAGCAGTTACTGCAACCCACGGGCAATGAGGGAACAGGCAAAACCCAGCAACCCAACCCAAAGCACACCCAAACCACATCTCACCTGGGCCCACCCTAGGAAAGGGGGAGGCTGGTTCCCACAGCTGCTTCTCTCAAGCCTGCCAAGTCCAAAGTGATAAACAGCGCTCCTTATGCTCCTGATACTTTCCCCACCAGGCTAAAATTGTGACCCAAATCCCATCATTGTTGTTCTGGAGGCAGCAAAGCTGGAACCACACACAGAACTATGCTGTCACCTAACTCTATTCCAGGCCATTTGAGCTGACCTGGTGTGGCACAGCCCAAGGCAGCTGCTCTGTCCTGGACACACCAAAGCTCATAGGAGCTACAGAGCTGTGGAGCTGCTGAAAATGCACTCCAGTGCTGGAGCCAGCACCCATCAGCAACAAGCCCAGCTGGAGAGATCTCCCAGGTGACAATGAGGGATCAGTGAGCTTCCAGACCCACTGAAGCTTCTACCACTTCATTTGGATCAGCTTCTACTAGTCCTGCTTTCCTACCACCTCCTCAGTGACACGCAGCACTCGGAATACCCTGCTACTACAGCTTGCAAATTCAGCTTTTCTGCAGCTTTCCTGAGCTTTCCTCCTGCTCTCTTCTCGCTCAGGCCCACCTCTGATGACAGGTGAGGGACAGGCTTACCTCAGCTTTTTCTGGTAATTTTCCAGATTCCACCTTATGAATAGCTCCCTGAAGGAAGGCACAAGCACCTTGGCATCCTTGTAGCAAGTGTTCCAGCTTCTGTGAGCAGAAAGGACCAAGGCAGAGATTATTGTCTCACAGATGACAGGAAAGGTGTGTTTTGACCTTGCAGAAGGTTAAAAGTACAAAAATCAGGAGAGAATCAAACAGATTAACCCAAGGGCTCAATTATACCACCTGGTGAGGCTCAACCAGCAGAGAGAGGCCCATCACACTACCCTAAGGCCTCTGTGCAGACCTTATAAACTTGCATATTCATGCCTGTATGGGCCATGCTTTACAGAAATCAGTCCACTTATGCCCCACATTCTTCTACTATTAGCATTTCTTGTAACTTCCCATGAAGATGAATCACTATGCACGAATTTTGGAGAAACAAAACATAAAACAAGTACTTGGAATTTTTCTACTTTAAATCATTTCTCTTTGTGTTAAAAGTGGTGTAAATTAAAGAACAGGAAACTGGAAGGCTTCCAAAATTAAGCACCTTAAGCTATGGAGAAATCTGAAATCCTTCCTTTCTTCGGAGTGGGGGGAAGGGGAGAGAAAAACAAACAAAAAAAAGACCAAACTTTTCATAAGAGCTCATGAGACACTATTTTTTTAGAAAAGTCAGAGATATGAAGCTGAAGTGTTGTCAGACGCCACCCTTTAGTCACTGAAATCAGAGAAGGGAGAAACAACTATTCCAAAATAACTGTGCTCAAAACAAAACAAAAAAGCAGCTGTTTGAATCTTCACTGAGCCGAACTCCCTCCTCCCCAGAGTGCTGGAACAGCCCCAGCAGTGACAGATTAGCAGGCAGGATGCAGGTGAGATCACTGAGACAGGAAATAAATGCTATTTGCCACATTGCAGAGCTAAAGGGGCTGAGCACATGGGTCATTATCACACACAGTACAGACAGGCAATCCATACAAAGCAATTCCAGTATTAACTCCCTTTGGTAACATTTTACACCTTAAGATGTAAGACACAAACAAGGAGTAGTTTGATATCGTGCTCCTTCCCTCAAGAATTACCCTTCTGCACACACAGAGCATCTCTTGAGGTATTCTCAGCTCTGTTCAGAAGAATTAACCCACAACCTCTTGCAAAGTTCCTCTGCTTCCTCACTGCCAAATAAACTTCAGAATCTCGAATTCAATCCCAGGCACTGAGACCAGGCTTCTGCACCTCTGCATCAGCACGGGTCCATCCCAGTACTTTTAGATGAAAGTTTTAAAAACTGGGTTCTAAAATAAGTTGGAAAAGGTAAGTTAACATTTGCCACATGCCAAGCCTAACTGCTGAAGCCTCCTCCCAGCACCACAGTGGTTTTATCAGTGACATCTTAATCCATTTCTGCACTGTGCTATGCAGCACTCCGGGCAGCAAGGTCAGAGCCAAAAGACCACTGGATCCTCTGGAAGCTGAGGTGACAATTCTGTCATCCACCAGGGTGAGCAAGTCAAACTCACTGTAAAGACAGCCAACTCGTGTGCAGATTTACAGAGATTTAATCCTGTCTAGTCTCAGCATGCCAAATAACTCATAACTCTCAACACAGTTTCTAAAGATTCAAACAGCACATGGGTCCACAGCACAGGCACACACAGAGCTGGGCACTGGTGCCACAGATGCAGATTTCTGGCAGTCTGCACACACCCTGCTGCATGGAAGTAAAAGGTATTCCTAGAAGAAGAATTCTGAACTGATTATCAGGAACTTCTAAGTCTCACTTCTGCAAGGACTGAAGTTTTCCTAGGGGGCTCTTAGCTTGATCTGGGGAACTTGCTCCAAACCCAAAATGATTTAACTATTTCTATTCTGCTCAAATTCTTCACGTGGGAACACGACACCAACACATTCCCCTGAGACTAATTTAAGCAAGGTATGTTCTTAGTCCTCTAACTGAAGAGCCACTGTGTATAAAACACCACAGGATTCCATTTCAGATTTGACCATATCTTGAGAGGAAGGAAGAATTAATGCAGTTCAAGCAGATGACATAAAAACTAAAATTTTACTTCCTGCAGTCATGCCAACAGTGTGCACCCATTTTATGAAGACAGTATTAGCACTCCCTTGATAACAGAGATTCATTTGCACATGTAAGTGTTACAGGAACATTGTCTTTTAATGCTGGAGGTTCAACTGCTGACAGTTCCTCTTGCTTCCACTCCGTTCCTGTGCCGCTGCTCCTCTCAGATGCCAAAGCACACACGACATCCCACTTACCATGCGGAAGCTTAACCAGTCCCGGTGGCAGTAAGGGAAGGTCCCATCCAGTTCCAGAGGCAGCTGTGAGCTCTCTATGTGCTTATGGAGGGACTTCATGGAGGTGAGGAGTTCAAACTGCACAGGAATAGAAGGAAAAAGAAAGTGTGAGCATTGGAGGAGGAGGGGAAGGTGAACAAAAGACAGAATCCTTCATTTCTTTATCTGTCTTGCACAGAAACACAGAGTGTGTATCTGCAATATCACTACAATATGAAGGGGGAAAAAAAAAAATCAATTCAATCTTAGAGCAGCTTGTTGAACAGCTCAGTGGGCGAACCCTGAAGGAATGCAGGCCACAACACGCTGCTTCACCAGGCAGAACATCTGTGATGGAAGTCTGGCAGCAGCCAGCCTTCTCCAGAGCCAGTACCTCCTAGTGTGAGCACAGCAACTCCCTCAGATGTTCCCACATTGTGCTGCGATTTGCATTTGTTTGGAGAGCCTGGGAGGTTAAATCCAGCCCCCAGCTTCCCCACCTCACATCCTGGAAAAAGAGTCAAACAGAGCAGCCTCTGCCCTGCCCTCAGCTCTCCACTCATCACAGCAGATCTTTGCCACAGGAGTTTCATGGATCTCAACACACATAACTTACCTTCTGCGAGTCTGCAGGACCTCAAAGGATTTTTATACTCACTAGAGCAACAAGTGCTCCTGCAGGTACATGGAAGCCAGCCCAGACACAAACTCAGGTGCAGACATTTAACTCCCCCACACACGCTGTTTCCACCTCCTTACAAAATAGTGATGATGCTTCCAATTCCTCCTGCATGCCTGTGTCTTTATTAGCCTTTCCTCTGTTCCCTCCTACACTCTTTGTATTTGTTCTGTGTGTTTAATGTCCTCTGTAGCTCTCCCTGCATGCACATGCCTGCAGCTTCCATTCTGACTTCAAATTTTTCCACAAGGGCAACAAGGAAATGCAATAATAGCATTTGTTATTCTTTAGCCTTTTGGGACACTGCACCACACACAGAGCAAACCTGATGCCTATCACAACCTCTTCATCCCCAGGAGCCAAAAGGGATGTGCTGGCCTGCTCTGAAACCTTCAGGGTTTCAGCTGGCACAGAATTTCAGTCCAATCTTGTCTCTTGCAACAGTCTTAAGAGCAGAGGGAGGACCAAGATGCAGTCTTGCATTAATTGTGCAGGGGCTCCTCCACACAGCTACCCATGTTCCCAGCAAACCCCCTGGTCCTGAGGGCCCCAGCAGTCTGACATGATTATGGTGCAAATGTCAGTGAGGGACTCAGCAATAAACAGAGCATGACAGAGATCTGTTCAGCCCCCATAAACATTACAACCCCATAAATACCACACCCGCAAGGGACCACAGCCATAAAACAGAGAACAGCTACAGAGATTTCATGTGAGAATAAACATGATACCAACGACAGAGAACTCACTGTTTGGAGAGTTAAATAAAGGATATCAAGAGCTGCCCAGCAAACCCCCAGGTTCCATTACCTGTCCTGCTGGTGGCTTCTCCATCCGAAAAGTCAGATCTCTTTCAACCAGAAGCAGTACCCCATGAATGCAAGGAGGATCCATGTCCTACAACAGAGCAGAGCACAAATCCATTACTGATCTGTCTGGGATACTAAGGAGGATGCACCATACCAGGTTCCTACACAAGACTGCAATTTATCCTTCAAAGGCATCTACAAAGGCCAGAAGGCAGTCAGCAGGAATTAGGGACGGCCAGTCCACAGAGCACCAAGGTGATGTCCTTAAGGTAGTTTGTTTCAGATCAACTAGTCCTGCAATATTTAAGGAAGCAATGGAAGAGGTTAGGTCTTGGCTGTACTAAAAAAACTCTGCCTTCTACACAGGGAAGTGTGTCAGGGTTAAAATAAACAAAACAAAACAAAAAACACCAAGAAAAAAAAAGCTTTCGCCATCCAAGTTTTTTCTTGGTAACTTTCCTTGTCACCTCACCTAACCGAAAGGAAGTTGGCTTTTTTTTTCAAACCTCACAGTGCCAAAGAGGTCATCTTGTCTTTACTTACTGCCAATTTACAATCAAGTACTTGCATCCTGTTTCTACTGTTAAACAGAGAGAAATCCCAAATACAAGGGATGTCTGGCTGCTGTAGTTCAAACTCAGTGATCCAGGAGCAGCCCTGAAATTACAGAATCATTCTACATGGAAGTGAGAAACAGGCACAGGGAGCGACAGCAGGAAGAGGGAAACATGGCAGGAAGATCCAGACCACAGAGAGAGGACTCACCACATATGTGATGCCTGGACCAGGAAAGCAAAGGGAAGAGCCATTTAAGCTGTCATGCCCAATGGTTAAACAAAAGCCATCCCATTTGGATGTCTCCTACACAGTCTTTGTGACTGCAAGGATCTCAGGACCTTGAATTTTTGTCAGGTAACAAATCCTTTCTAGTACTGCCCAAGCTGCAAGGAAACTGCCACAGAGCAGCCCAGGACAGCAAAGGAAACCTGTTTATTTAAACAGCTTCAGGTGTGTGTAGGCTCAAATATCTGCCAGGAACAGCAGAGCCAGAGTAGAGAGGCAAGTGGACCAGCAAAGACTGAGCCACCTCAGTCTGAGACCTGAGACCTGACACAGGGCCCCGTTCAGCAGTTAAGAAACAACAGCACCACAAGGAGCCCCAGTTCAAATCCTTTCCTCCAAAGGTACTTATTCACACTTTCACTGTTATCAAAAGGCCAAAAATAATTTATTGCATAATTAGGCTGCATTAGGTAAGTTCTGAAGGTCATCTGAAGAGAGGATGGGGAGATATTACAGCTGCATCAGCAGCTCTGAATTTATCTGCTAGAAAGTACTGAGGGATGAAGACTAGACACAGCTTCAAGACAGATGATGGTACTAAACAAATTTATTCTTACACAATCCCTCTTCTGCTCCAACAGTCATGAGATGAGGGATAAAGGTAGAGATGGTGTAACAAGAGGTCACCAAAACAGCCAAGACACTCGTTTGTTTGTTCTGAAATAGAAACTGAAAATAGAAACTGAAAAACCAATCATAAATAAAGCTGTCAGGGGAGAAGTTCACAGTTTTCCAATCCAAGAAGAAACAGCATTTCCACAGAAATCAAGTATTTTTCGCCATATTTTTTTAATTTAAGCAGCTGAGAGAAGCTGAACAGCACTGATGGAGCAATCCAAAGACTGAAACAGTTACAGGAGCGCCTCAGGAGACAGGCAGAGCTGGAAACAGCAAGATGCTACCTGAGGAAGCTTTCTTGCAGCTTTCTGCACTATCTCTCACCACTTTTGCTAACAAAACCAGCTTTTTGGAAGCAAAGAAACAGAGTTCCCCACATATAAGTCAACTCCTCACCTCCCAAAACAGGTAGAAGTGTGGACAGGCTAGAATAGAGGGGCATCAACAGGAGCTCAGAAAGCACCAGGGTAAACAGCCATCCCTTTATTATTATTCTCTAGAAAGAGAATTAGATACTTTCTTCAATGCCTCCTAGACTGAAGTTTCAATCTTCTGGCTTCCTGCTCCAAATAGAAGCCCACAGCCAGACTTGGCTGGCACAGTCTGAAGCCAGGGCTGCCAGGAATGTCTGTGCAGAGGGGAGAGTGCCCAGATCCCAGTCAATCTCGGTGATCACTCTAAAGAATGACCAAGAGGCCCCTGGTCTTTGCCACCAGACCAAGGTCCTGTGTACTTCTACAGTGAGTGGGAATTCAAAAGGAAATACAACTCTTGAACAGAAAGGTTTGCACAGAGCTTCTCTGCTTTCAAATGCTGAACTGACTGTTCCCAACCCAACACACTGATACAGCACATTACAGGACTAAGCATTCGCCCCAATTTGTGAAATTCAAAAAAATCTCACTCTATAAAGACTCAGGCTGAGGGAAACCCCACAGATACCTGCTCACTGAGCACAGGATCAGCCCAGCACTACTGAGCAGCAAAGCTCCTCTGGACAGGCCCCCCAGTACAGAGCTCACTGATGTCAATGTGTGACCAAACATCACAGCATTCACCTCTGCAACATTCCTCGCTCCAAAGCATCATGCCACAGTTTCCCACAGGAACAAGGGTGATCTATTCTTGCAGCATGGCCACACTGTGCATTTCCCTTCACCTCCGTACAGAGCTGCCAGAGTTCCTCCAGCTTCTTCCTGAGTGAGCTCTGCAGCAGCTCTTTATTCAGCCCTGCTCCCTCTGCTCCCACTGCTGGCTGGGACAAAGATTTCCCAGCTACCCAATACTCTAAGGAAGAGGGGGACAAAAAGTCTTGCAGAATATAACTGCAAGGCAGAGAGAACAAGCTTCCACCAGTTACCAGATGGGTCCAGCAGGGCAGTGGACACACTCCCAGTGCTGTATGGAAAACTAACCTGAAAGCATCACAAGCTGTCTATTAGTACTTAATTCCATTTATGCATTCATTCTGGATAGCTGGAAAAGTGGAAGAAGGATTTCCTCAGACTGACAGATCCAGACCCAGGAACCTCTGCTCCCCAGGATCAGTCTTCACCTCCCAGGAGTCTCTCTAGGTTTAACAGATCTGAGCATTGCAGCAAGAAAGGACTCTGCATTAGGGCATCTGATCTGTGCTTAACCACTGTGAAGCAGTGCTTCCCACTGCTGGGTCAGGAGGAAAACAACCCTTGGGAATTTAACACGCAACACTGGACTTCAGCATTTAACAGATTCTACCATGTTATCAAAGCAGGCTTCACAAAAACCGTGTAAGTAAAATCCTGTTTCAATAGAGTGCAGGACAGCAGAAAAATGAGCTCCAGAGAGTCTGCCAAAGGTCAGAGACATTGAGATGTGTCAGGGATTTCAGGAAGGACCTCAAGGAAATGACCTGCCCTGTGACCTTAGAAGCATAACACACAGTCTGTGGTTCTGCAGCCACTGGCCAGCAAAGCCTGCTGCACACTGGAACACTCAGCCTGCCTCACTGCACTTACACTCAGTTTGCTGTATTACCCTATCCTTGTTTCAGAGCAGAGCAGAATATTGCCATGGGATCACGGAGGAAATGCTGAGGATCTGGCTCAGAAGAGCCAGGGATTTCTCCTTGCCATAACCAGACAATAAGTTACCCAAAGGGGTCTCCTTTAAGGAGTCTTCAGAAGAGTCAGCATAAAAGAACCATAAGCAGAGTAATCAGCCTCTGTCAGTCACTGTTACCTGAAGCACACACTCAGGTCCAGCAATCTGTCTTGCAGCACATTAATCTCTGTTAACTAAATGTTGCACCACCCTGATAAGGAGGTGCTCAGAGCCAAACAGCCATCACAGCAGGATATTACAGAGGCACTGCAAAAAGCTTCCCCCTTCCCTCATTTTAGGGGGGAACCTTCAGGTTAAAATGGCATTATCACCATGCTTGTATGAGAGTGGGGACAGCAAAAACATGTTGCTGATTTCCAAATCATCCCATTGAGACCACCATGCAATTTACACAGGCAGTGAAACCCTCAGAAGCTTTAGCAAGCCCACTGCCATGTGGGCACAGCATAAAAGAGAACATACTTGTTTGTTACCTCTGCAGAACTGAGCAGGGCACCAGATTACTCCTTCACCACAGAGAATGAGGACGCTGATAGAGCTCACAGCTCCACCCAGCCCAGGAAGCAGGAGGACAGACCTCTGACTCAGACCCAACTCTCAGATGTGGCACTGAAGCACATAAACCACAGACATCAGCTTCATTAAAACATTGCCCTGTTCCAGTTTGCAGAGTTAGAGTCCTAAGAGACCCAAGCTCTGATTTAAGAGGAACACCTGCTTAAACAAGATTAGTCATCACTACAACCCAGCAGCTCCCTGGCTTTCTAACAGAGCAGACAGTTTCTATCCGGGAACAGGGGCAACACAACCCACTGGCTTCCCAAGTGACTGATATGAAAGCCTTTGACCTGAAGCAATATAGAGTTACAGCACGTCTGATTCCAATCATTCACCGACAGCTACATCAACAGCTGCATGTGCTTTTCCACCTGGCAGGGCAAGCAGTGTCCTTCCCTTCCCAAGGCAGCAACAGAGGCCTCTGCTCTTCCCTTCTCCGTGGCGGGCAAAAATCCCTGCACATTTCACACAGCCCCTTGGTGCAGGGGGACATCTCCAAGAATGACAATTCATGACAGCATTTAGACTTGAGGACAGGCTGTTCTCAGCACTGAGATGAAAGCAAATTTGCAGGGATGGGGAGGGGTGTTCTCCCCTAACTCAGATTGCTTTGGGTTTTTTTTTTTCTTGGTCTGCAGTCTGGTAAGGCCAGGTCATCCTCCTAGAGCAGGGCTGGGTGTGTGACTCCAGCTCCCAAAGCCAAGTGAAAGCCAGATGGAGACAAAAGCAGCAGATGGAGATGTACCATCCAAGCACAACATCAAGCCAGCCAGTGTTGCTGTGCCCAAGCTCAAGGCTCACCTGCAATATGCTGAATGCCTTGAAGAGAGCAGGAACCGGGGAACAGCGACGAGCATCCACCAGGACAGTTAGACCCAAAGCCTGACATTCTGGTCTGCAAGGACAAAGACAAAAAGGTCACCTTTGTCACCAAGGAAAATCAACAAGATTATGGCAATAGAACATGTAGTCATGGCAGGGTGAAAACAACCAGTACATTGTGACTTTGTAAGCACAGGGAACTAACTGGCCACCTTCTCCTAACCTATATATATATATATGGAAACCATCACTGGATTGCTCAGGTTTAACCTCTGCTACAGGATTCTGTGATTTCCATCCAACTTCCCATTTCTCCAATTCCTAGAATGCATGTCACTGATTGCAAAGGTGTTGATACCCACTCTGGATAATCCACACAGGAAAACCAGTCCTTCCTAATTGTGTTCAGGGACAAGCTTGGTTTTAGCCTCACTGCTTCACAAGAGCAGCCAGTCTGGAACTGACCCAAAGCCCGTCTTGCCCAGAATCAAAACTGAAGGGAGAAGCATAAGAAACAAAAGCTTTCTCATGGGTTAAGCCTGCTCCCTTTATAAATGGTTTAAAGCCTTCAAAAAAAATCACTATCAGAGAGTTAGTTTTACCTCTTATTATTTAATCATCTGAAAGGGAAACAAAGTGATGAGCAGGGGAGGAAGAGTCTGTCATAGTGAAAGGAAGACCAGCTGCAGCAAACCCCAGCCTGCAGACTCCAAAATAAATTTTCAGACAGACATCAAGGCAGATTTTCTCAACCCTTGAAGATCCTCCCTCCCTCTAAGCTTGGAGGCCTGGCCCTAAAATATCATGTCACAACACTACCACAGAGCTGCTGCATGACTGCCCCATCATAGCTCCCAAATCCCATCTTCTGAGCTAATGAAGGATAGCAAGAATGGCTTGGATTCACAGCAACACATGAAAACATTCAGTACATAACCAATTCTATCACACCATGTGCACAAGGCATACATAGAATAGGCAGAGTGCCTGCTGAACACAAGCCTGTTCACCCCAGCAGGAAATCCCCACCTGTTTTGGGACTGTCTGGACCAGGTTCCTAGGCCAATAAAGTCACAGAATCACAGAATATTCTGAGTTGGAAGGGACACACAAGGATCATCAAGTCCAGCTCTTGGAATGGCCCATAAAGGGATCAAACCCACAGCCTTGGTGTCATTAGCACCACACTCAAACCAACGGAGCTAATCTCCAGTCACCCCCTTCCACCCACTGCATCGATTCCCACCCTCCTGGAAGGCAAAGCAGGGAGGGCAGCAGCTGCCCACCCCAGCATCACAAACCTCGGGATGCTGTGCAGGTACAGGAGCAGGCGCACGAGCTCCGTGGTGTTGCAGTGGGGGTTCAGCCAGGCCGTGTTCCTCGTCGTTATTATGGCCACTGCACGCCCCGATTTATCTCTGGTACCTGTAAGAAGAGGGGAAGTGGGGGAAAGTCACACAGGGAATTCAACAGAGCCTGGCTCCAGTTGTGTATGACTCATATTCTCCTACTAGTACCCCATCCCCTTCCTGGAAATCCTCTGCAGAACTCAACACTGTGTATGTTGCAGATGGCAGGAGGTTGTGAACTCACCTCCAAAGTGCCCAACCACTGCCCCACTTTGCTCTGCTTGACTTTGTCTCATGGCAGTGTTAAATTTGGACTGCTCTCTTCTACCCAAACACACATTCTTCATCAATGTGGCTGAAGTTGGCCAATGATAACCCAACCTCGCGAGGAAAGCAAGAACCTCATGAACTCAAGATAAAAGAATCTCACCTTCCCACTGCTGTCACATGAGAGGACAGGTCTGCAGAACACGCACCACGTAACAAGACTGGGCACACAGGCTGAGCCCAGCACGTAACCACACATCTCCTCCTGAGAGTAAGGCCCTGGAGCAGGAGCCCAGAGCTCCTCCTCGGAGGTGGCAGAGCAGCCAGCCCAGGAGCACAGCCCTGCCTGCCTACAGCTCTGACAAGGGCAGAGTCAGTGCCAGGCTTTCATTAGTTTCAGAGCTTGCTCAGAGAACAGATAAGGCACAGGATGGGCAACACAGCTGAGCTGAGATATGCTGAGGAAAGAGAAACCCCCCACTTTAGTCAGGCAGGAAGCACAGTGCCTCTCTGCCCCCCATTTTACAAAAGCCCAAAGACACAGCTCATCACAGGAGGAGGAGGAGGACATAACAGTGCCAGATCTGGAATTCCATCCAGCCTCCTCTCCAGATGCAGAGGTAAAGAGCAGGTCAGAGAGACCCAGAGCTGCCTCTGCCATTCAAAGGCAGGCAGTGTCTCTGGAGTGAGGCTGCTCACACAGGTCATCAGCAAGGTAAGTGGTTTGGAGACCAGCAGGGACAACATGTCCATTGTGTGAAAAGTAATTCATAAGAACAGGAGCCATTTCCTGTCATACAAATTGTATGAGAAAGAGTCAAAGGGGAAAATCCCAAGCACAAGAGAAAACCACAGGCTTAGAGAAAGCTGTGTCTTTCTCTCTCTTCTGAACTATATTGCTACCACAGGAGATACTGTCCTGCACTGTAAGGGCCACAGACACAGATGGGCATCATTTCAAAGCAGGGCTTTCTCCCCACCACGGACCAAAACAGTGGCACAGGGCTTTCTCCTG
The DNA here is from genome assembly GCA_013397135.1 of Pachyramphus minor. Classification (NCBI taxonomy): domain Eukaryota; kingdom Metazoa; phylum Chordata; class Aves; order Passeriformes; family Tyrannidae; genus Pachyramphus; species Pachyramphus minor. Next base: position 57,261 of record VYXB01009794.1, on the reverse strand, counting down.
CTAACAAAAATCTTTCATCATCTGTGTGATTCAGGAGAACTTTTATTACTCTGAAATACTGTGGCCTGGACCCTGCATAATCAAAGAGATGGAAAGAAACTAGAAAAATCTTACTGATATACCTTCTTTCATAAGATAGGGGGATCACCACAAAATAAAATTTTAAAAAAGAAAAGCACTCAATTACTGGAAAAATGGCTCAATAACCAGTCTCAGTAGAAACTTGTTCACCATTCATTATAAAAGTTACTCTTTCTGATGTAATTATTGTATCATTACCAATGACTAACATAAAACATTTAACCGAGTGGTGAGTGTGTTCCCTTAGGTGTGAGGATTGCCCACTGAAATCCCAAAGGATATCCCTTGATAGCCCCTTTTTTTTTGTCATCTGCTATTTAGCTACACTATCGTTCATCCCACACACTGGGGGTATTCCTTTCAACACTATGTGTCATGAAATCAAGTGTTTTCCAAAAATCTATTATATCTAGGTAGCTACATTTAATCAACCAAACTTCTAATTACCAAGAATAAAACTGGCTTTCAAGAGCCCTGTCACAGAGCATCTTCTACACACCTATCCTTTAATTATCTACCAAGAGAATCAAGTTCCTATTGCTCTGACCAGGTCTGATGTCAGGCCCACCAGCCCATTATTAGCACCCTCACTCTTCTCCTTTTGAACTCCTGGTATGAGCCCACAGATTTGGCATTTCTGACTCATATGTGCTTGGTTAACATTTTGAGATTCCTGGGAGCAAATTAACATGACTTTCATGGGAGGGAAGTTCCACTTCCTGTCCTGCCCATTCAGAAGCTTTAGAGGGTTGAAGAAGTGTTGCTTCTGGAGAAGTCTGGGGTGAAAGAAATGGAACTGGCAGCAGTCCCCAGTGCTGCAAATGAGGCTCATCTCCCTTGCCCTCCTCCAAGCCACATTTCCCAGGCATTCTGGCCCAGCTACTCACCAGGCAGGTAGGCAACGCCGCTCCTGAGCACTTCTGGGTTCACATCCTTGACTATGGTAGGTGCAAACTGACCACCCCAGGCAGTTCCAGAAGTTGGGGACGTCGGGGGAGTAATTGGTGTCGAAGTTTCCTCCGGGGCACTGACTTTACTCACTGGTTTCAACACATCTGTGCCAGCTGCTTCTTTTCTCAGCTCTGTCCCTTCTGACACCATCCCTGTAAGACAAGCAGCAAACAGAAGCTCAAGCAGAGCTCCACCCAAAATGTCCCATGAAAGTACGAGATGGAGGAGAGACGTGCCCCCAGCACTCTGCAGCTCCTTCAGTCCTCGTGCCAGCCACACGCATGCTCCAAAACTGCTTATAACATCAGTGCTGCTGTAATTCTAACAAAATAAACCAATTTATTGTGAAGTTTGCAAAGTACAAAAGCTCGATTCAGATCAGGATTACTGTAGTCAAAGCCATTTTTAAAGGTAACACATGAAGCAGTGCATGTCTGCTCACAGCCTGGGAGTCTGGCTCGGTGCAAGTCCCTGGCTGGGCTCCAGCAGCCTGAGCCTGCTGAAGTGATAAACCAGCTTCTGACAGGGAGGGCAACTCCATCACACCAGAATTACTCCCCCAACACCACCTTCAGATTAGTTCCTGAAAATATGAAGTCAACTTGAGGCCGACAAATCAGCTGGAAATTAGCCAAAGAGACCTTGTTCTGCTCGTCCAGACTTTTTTAATTAAAAGTTAATGTGAAAGTCAGAAACCTATTTTAAAACACTGAAGAACAGGATGATTACACCAATCAGCTCCTGCTCAAGAACTACAGAGAATGCTTCCTTTGTCTGACACCTCAGCTCTAACATACAAGTTATCAGAATAGGTTAATTCTAAAATTAAATATTCTGGCTACTACATGGAAACTAAGGCTGGTTTTACCACGTTTTAATTTTCATGTAAAATTATCTGGACAGAAGAAAAACATATCTACCCTCTGTGTAAGAAGTATTATTCCCCATTTCTGAACATCACAAGAGTGAGAAGCCAAGAGTATGCCTTCAATAATACATCTTCAGCATCCTAAGTACCCAGCTTGGCTATCCCAGTGCTTGCAGAAGGCAATAAAGAAAAGGCTACACTGCACTGATACTTCAGCATCTACTAACACAAATATCAACCTTTCTCCAGGAAAATAAGAGCGGAGTATTTATTTGCTTGCTATGAAGTCAGACATTTTAATTGCTATTTAAAATTGACTTCAACCATCCTACCTTCCTGCTGCATCAACAATGCTGCCACCTGACTCAGTTTATTTACTAACAGATTCCAATACTTCATTAAAGAGCAGGACCAGGAACAAAGCAGTCCTTGAAGTGGCTTTCAATACAAGTTTTAGCAGTGAAGGAGATTTACAGGTTGAGGCTTAGCCTGAACTGCTTTCAAAATTGCTAAAGTGGGTGAGAGAAGTGCCCTGAGCAGCATGGCTCATCCACCCAACTGGGGGGAAACTGGGAGGGGCTCAGGGCTCTGCACCACCAGTGCCATGGTAGAGGAGCTGCCCGTTCCTCCCTGTAACACCCCTCCTGAGGAGCATCCCTGGCATCCAGTCTGGCATCTGCTGCATTTGGCCACTAAGCTGCTACAGTGGCCTCAGGGCTCTGCCCAGTCCTGGGCCACACCAGAGCTCTACTCTGTCCCTAGGGCCACCTCAGCCTCCACTTCCCAGCGGTGCAAGAGGTCACCCACTGGGGACAATGCTGCAGATCTTCCTGAAGCAGCATTTTAGAGGGACACTGATCTCCCACAGACAGAATTTCTTGAGCATTCAGAGTCATGTAAGTCATGCCCAAAGCTTTCACATTGTGGGCTGACAGACTTTCTAGGAGAACATGGAATCAAGGACAAGGAGCTGTAAGGCCTGCCAATAAGCAGAACCACACAGCTTGTAGGAAAAGCATCTGTATTAAATGACAAAAGCCTGCTAAGGGGATCAAAAGGTGGCATTTAAAGAGGGCAAGAAAGGGAATATAGATAGCAATGTTCCACATATATATTCCATGTATATTCCACAAATATACACGACAACTCTGCCTTGGATATCTCTTAGGAATGAGGCAGCAGCTCCCAAAAGCTAGAAGAGAGAAGAATTTTGCTCAGCCCACCACACACAGTCCTGGTGCAGGGACAGCCCTATGGAAACCTCACTGGAGCTGTGCAGCCTCCAAACCATGAACCTCTTCCCTAAGCTGCTGGGGCCCAGCTCAGATCTGCAGACTCCACGTCTTTGGAAGAGGCCTCAGCACCCTGTTTGTTATTTGCAATGCGGGGCGGAGGCACTCGCTGAAGCGGAAATTGTAGAAGGCGGAGGATTACATCTAAAAGCAAATTGAGAACAGGGACAGCTGAATTTGCCGTGTTTGCAGGTTCCACCTCTCCCCGAGGTCAAGGAAGTGGTAGAGGAGGATTTGCTTGTGTGCATTTCAAAGAGACATTAGCATTTCTCCTGCAAACTGCCCGGGCACCAGTATCATCCCTGCTAACATCACACAGGAACTGGGAGCAGGAACACAACGCCCCAACAGGTGCTGCTGAATATGCCCCACTGTGGCTTTGCAGCCTGTTTCTTGAATATCAAGGTATTTTCCACCCACAAAATAGAGGAATTCTTTCCAGAGCTGCAAAGTTTCAAAATGCACTTTCACTTAGATGTTAGTCATTCAGGAAAAAACAGCAGTCACATTATCTGTGAATGGAGCCAGTGTAAATTTTAAGCCACCAACTCAAAACAGTTCACATTTGACTCTCAGTTAGGCTTCATTTTATTTATATCTAAGTCTTTCTACATAAGACTATATTTGTGCAGAAAACAAGCCCACTGGGAGTGGAATGAAAGGGAGAGAGTTAAGGGACAAGGAAAACAGCAGACACAGCAAATTCAGATGCCCTAGTTCTGCATATGTACTTTGACATAATCTACAATATCTGCTGTAAGAAGCAAGATCCCTCACCTCAGACAGAGCAAATCGTGCCTCTGCCCACTGCTGCCGAGGTGTGAACTGCAGATCTGAATTGACCCAGTACAGCTTAAGCTTTGTTGTTATTTATAGTTTAGGCAAGATACCCACAGTTTCCAATCATAGCAGCAAAATGACCCCAAGACCACACAGTTACAGAGAATTTAAGTCACCTACACAGTGACTGGCTGGAAAAGTCCATTTGTAGGACATTTGCTTCACTTTGTAATTTTATCTCTGAATTATCTTATTCATATATCTCTGAGGGTTTAATGGGGCTAGATAAGGGGATGGCTTGTTTGGATCTCAAAGCAATCAAAGGTAATTGAATGGATTAAGCTTTTTATAGTGCCAGCTACAGTGCTTAAGACATACTCCCAGCATTAACAGATATCTGAGCTCCCCTTTGCGTTACAGAGTTTGTTTTGTTGGTTTGGGCGGTTTTCCTGGCGATTTAAGTTTTCTTTTGCCTTACAAAACACTGAGATAGCAGGGTTTGTTTTTTCATAAACTGCAATGCCCAAGTTCAACACCAAGAGACTTGAGCCATGAATGTCACTGATTTCAGCCAAACCCCCAGAATGGTTTTTATTGTCTTTCATTAAAAACAAACTCCGCACGCACCCCAGAGGGGTCCAACATAGCAGAAATCTCCAGCACCAGCCAAGACTCATTCTCTGAAGCAGCGAGAGCATCACACTTATTATCTCCTAACGAGCTGGACTTGGCTAATTTTAGACAGAAGAGATGGGAACAATGAACAAGCAGCCACTGGAATCACGAGCAGTGTCCACCCAGCACTCAACACAGACTGGGTTTTCCGAGGCTCAGTCCTGAGCAAACATGAAGTGAAGCCAGGTTCAGCTTGGTCAGAATGGATACCCACAGCACGGTTATTTCCTGGCATACATCCCCCAAGAGCCTCAGATATGCACAAGGGGATCTCTTTTTTTTTTCCTGGTCTTGGTGGGAGATGCTCAGAGAGGTACACTTCAGAAATGGAAACTTTTGAGCTGACCCCTCCATTTCACAGAGGAGAAATGCTTGTCACTCCAAAAGTACCAGAAATGCCTGGCAACTGTGGGCTTGCCTAACTATGGAATTATTTTGGTTGTTATTGGTATTTTATTTGGTGTTAATGATATTTTATTTTAATCAATGGACAGTAATCAAGCTCCATTAGGAGGCTGCTGAGACATCAGGTAAAATGTGACCTTCTGGAGAAAGTAGCTGTGTGTGCAGCCAGATGGAGTTGTGCTGCAGCACTGAGGGAGGCTCTTGGCCACACAGTTTGGGAGCAGTGCAAGCATTACACTGGCAGCACATCCCAGGACAACCAGCTGTGGATCTGTTCACCCACAGGGTCAGATGTACCCCAGCAGCGTGGGTCTGCACCACCAACCGTTTCAAGAGTCCTCACTCCCATATTTCAAGCTGGATGATTTTCCTAGCCAGGGGTCTCAGGGAATGAGAGCTGTGGAACTGGAATGGCACGTTTCACCCGCCCCCGCCCCACACACGCTCCTGGGGTGATCTGCATATCTCACTGCAGCTTTCCAGACTCAGCAGAGCTGGGCTAAGCCCACACCGTGTCCATGCGGTTACACACTGCCTGACACAGTCTGGTGCAAAAGGCAGACACCTGGATTGCCCCCTCAACTCCCTCTGAAGGAGCACAGGCAGCAAGAAATCTGGGAAAATACCTGCTTGAACATTTGGTTTGAGCTGAAGTTAGCTGCCTAATTTCTCTCTCTGATCTCCCACTCCAGTTAAACAGCTCTTACTTGAAACATAATCAAGCTGAAGAAAAGTACGCTGGAGGGGAAGGGAGGGACCAAGGGGGGAATCCCTCAACTCTGCAGTTTGCTGCCTAAATCAGTTACCAGCACACAAATTAGCTGATCTTCAGGTCACATTACACAGTTAGCATTTTACTGAGGCATCCACTGCTGCTTCCTCTTTGCCATCTTTCTTAAGCCAGTTTTCAGCCATGACAGACTTGTGCAGTTAAGACATTCTCACCTCACACATTGCTATTGTGTGCATCCATAACGTGCACACCATGAATGTAACAGCTGGACATCACCAGCAATCAGATCAACTGAAATTAAAAGCCTCTTACACTGGAACTATGTAAACTTGTAAAGGATTATTAAACAAAGTACCACAATAAACCCACCTGTGAGGAGAAAGTTAACTTCCCACCACAAACATGACAATTTAATCACTTCCCTGTGCTATTACCCCAAAGCCTCCCAGCAGATGTACTTATCAAATCCTAATTGGTAAGTAGTACTCAAGTAGTACTCGAGGACTTTGCTATCAATCCATGTTATCAAACAAGCATTCAATAGTTGTACCTTTAGGAGATGATGTCCCAGAAGCTGCCTCTGGGTGGGACTGCAGAGTACTGGGCTCTGTAGGTCCCTCAGCAGGTCCTGAGGACAGTGGTCCAACCTCCAGTTCCTCTTCAATGGATTCCAGTGTTTTTGAGGCGATAGTCTTTGACTTCTCCCCATAGGAAAAACTTCCCTGGTTCTCCTCCCTTCCCTGTGAGTCCTGCACTGCAACACACTCTGGGTTCAGCACAGAGCTCTCTTCACTTTCATGGCTCTGGTTTTCCACCAGTCTTTGCGGTTCCTCAGACCTCTCTCCAGAACTCTGGGTTTTGAATTGACTTGAGTCTTCTGTTTGTGGATCAGGGCCCAAAGTGTCATTGTTATTTAATTGTTCTGTCATCTGACCTCCCTCTGACAGAGCAGTTTGGAGTAATATGGCTTCTTCAGCCTTCTTATGCTCTTGCTCTTGACCATCTGACAAAGGTTCATCCACAGAAGCTTTGACAGAACAGTGACTATAACTAGTCTGGTTTTCATTTGCTGTCAACATCTCTTTAATCTCTCTGACTTCTTCTCGGCTATCCCTTCTTCCCACCTCAATTTCATCTACTTCTTGCTTCTGTTCTGGAGAATTTAAGGGAGAACTAAGACTTGCTTCCGCATCGCTGCAGCAAGAACCTACATCTGCCTCGTTCCCTGAGGGAGATCCTCTCCCCACACACTCATCTGAACTCTCAGGCAATGCAGTGGCCTGAACTGGCACATCACTGTCACTGACATTCTGGCACGAGACATCAGAACCTTCCTTTGGTGCGCAGCGTGGTCCTGAAGGCTCTGGGACAGACGCAGGAGGGGCGTCCACCTCTGTTGTTTCACTTTGACCCTCTTCAGCAGCAGCAGCAGCATTCACGGTTGTTTCTGGGCTCTGCTCAGACGTTTCAACAGCAGCATTTCTGCTGGGACCATCTCTTTCTCCTTGCAGGTCCCCACAAGCACCAGGTATTTGTGCTCTGCAGCTGACGCCATCTCCAGCACACGCATCACTGTAGCTGCACAGTGCAAACCGCCAATCCAGTGAGTGTTCACTGCCAGTCCCCTGCTCTGCAGACAAACCTTCTGTGCTGCAAGCACGAGACTCAGACACAGGAAAATTATTCCCCACTTTTCCAGGGCCAACTGACATCAGCCGACCTTCTGGAGACAGTTCTCCATGTGCCATCATTTTGCTGTCTTCTAACGGAATGACATTTTTGAGAACTTCTCTAGGAGTGCTCAGAGTGTCCATCTGACAGCGCTCCTTCTGCATAAGTGCTGACTGAATTAGGTTCTTGGAGTAGGTGCTGTCTTGTATGACAATAAACCTCTGCTTGCCTTTAGACTCATTCACTCGTGCTCTGGGCTGCGTTAGGTAACTTAAAGCCAGTGACTGGGTTAAACAGCCGGTCTGGGACCCAAACCTGGGCAGCGAAACTTCTGCCAGCTCAACGTACTCCCCTTCAAGGTCACTTCTCAAGTCCTCTGCAGGCACAGGACTTGTACAGACACCATTGACAAGAGCCCCACTTAACTGTGGAGCTGTGCTGCTAATGACCAGGTTGTCTCGATTTGGATGTTGCTCCTGCAGATGCACCAAGTCTGGTGAACTGCGCTCAGTATGATCCGCGGGGAGGCACAAAATTGAACGTTCCTCTGTTATTTCTGGAGAGATGATACTGTTTTCAATTATTTTTGGTTTGTTTATAAATTCAGGATTAACCACTTTATCCCAGGGGATACGAAATATTTTATCATCAGTGGTTAGTAAACAATTTTCCAGTGCTATACCCATCCGCTCTCCATTGAACGTACTCAGCCATTCCAGAGTAAAAATAGAGGTATATGAAACTTCTGGAATCACCACTTCCTCTACATTATGCTTGTCCTTTGCCAAACATTTCAATACAATTCGTGGAGACTTCTTCTCATGGGGGACCACCTGCAGGTAGAAGTCACCAGGCTCCAGGACTCGCCAGTCAATGGAAGCCAGCTGGATTACAATCTTCTCGTGGATACACAGGGGCCAGCCCGCGTGGCGGAACAGCAACCCGCAGTACTGGGCCTAGGGAGACAAGAGAAAGTGTTGTCAGCATCAGGAACAGATCTCAGCTCAAGCTTGTCAATCAGAGATAATAAAACAGTTGAATTTAGGGTCTCTGGTTATTGGTGTAGGGGAGTTTTTCATACTGAGGCCTTCTCTTCAAAAAGCAGAAACAAGAAAAGCTACTGACACAAACCATGTGTGCAAGACAAGTTACACCAGGAGGCTGCACCCTCCCGGGAATTGGAAGGTGACAGGGCAAAGACAAAGCAGGAGAAAGGAGGCAGCAGATGAGGAAAGCACAGCAGAGTCACAGAGACAGAAGGCAGTAAGTCCCATCAGCAAGCTGTGAGGAACTACATATAACATACAAGCAACTTCCTCATTCCCACAACACAGCAGCGCTCAGCCAAGCCCCAGACAAATCCCAGAAACTGAAGTTTCACGGCTGAACTGACTTGACTCAATTATTTACAGCTTTATCACAACTTTAAAAAATAATTTCAGTGCTTTGAACTTGATTCTGTTTGGGTAAGATTTAAATTAAGCCAAGGTATAAGCCATCAGTTCCACAATTAATTTAATCTTTGTCTGTACAACATGGGTTTAGATTCAATTAATTCAAATACTTTGCCATAGAGAAACCACAGAACTGGAAGGAACTTCCTGAATCCTCACACGCCTTGAAACAAGAGGTATTGGCATAAAGTAATTTCTTTCTTATGTTCATCACGCTTTACCTTCAGCCCAGCCACGTTTCTAATTCTCACTGCATCTGATGCAAAGTTGCTCAGAGTCTTGGAAGCCCAAATCATCCTTCAGATTCCATAATTCCTCCTCCTCCTCGACCCTGGAGCTTATTTTCTGGGTGCCTTCCCATTGCTTGGACTCACTAAGCCGTGTCACATCACCTTAGCACATGCACCTCCATCATCTCCTGGGCCTGCCTGAAGCGTGTCCTCCACGACACCTTTTTTATTTAAAACACCTTTCTTTGTTCCACTTGTTCATTGTGCAAAGCATTGCAAAACACCATCTATACTGGCACCAGCACCCCCAACTGTGCTAGCAGCACCTCTTACAGCTAAGTTCCCACTTGTCTTCCAGCCATGCCCCTGCACTAACCCAGTCACACACCAGTTTTTCTTTTCCAACTGATGAACTCCTTTCACAGCAGAAGTTCTGCCTGGGGAGGCACAGCCCTGCCCTCCCAGTCTACCGCTACAAAAATTTAGGTACAGAGTTTTAGGGCACTTCTTGGGCAATGCATTTCTCACCCTTCTCTTCCAGATTTTTGTTTGGTGGTTCCCAGGCTGGTTTCACCACAAACATGTCACAGACATACTCTTACTTTTGATGCCAAGGTCATGGATGAGAAGCCATGAGTGTGTCATGACTCCTGCCTCCAACTCAGCCCTCCCTGCAGTGCAGACACTCTCCCCTGCACCAGTTTGCTGCCCATCTTGCAATACTTGCATAAACCTCGATCCCTTTGACACAGTAATTAATCTTCCTTATGACTCCATAATAAATCCTTTATGCAAGAGATTAGACAATGAAATTTATCTCTCTGCAGAGAGATGGCTTATGAAAAAGGCTGGTACCTGCCATGGAGCAAACCACATGAAAATGTTACCCAGCTTTTAATGGGTCAGTTAATTCAGTCCTTGCTCTGTGCATGTTGTTGTACACTCAGCTTGTTCTCTGTATTTTGTTACTAGCCCTGACTTAACAGATTCAATAAAATCCCTGTTACCAGACATTTGGTATCACATGGTAACTTCTTCCACATTCCAGGATGGAGAGCAGCCAGTCCTACTTCTTTGACATAGTCAAGTCCACATCATTTCAGTCATGGCAGTTTTATTCTGTTCACTCAGTGCAACTGCCCCACTGTTGTACCCACACACTGTATCACCACAAAACTGAATCTCCCTTTTAGTTCCCATTTACTTGACTCACACAACCCCTCAGCCAATAAAGCACAGAAGTGCCCAAGCCAAGTACATAAGTTTTTAAACAAAGAGAAATATGCAGTTTTCCATAGGAGACTATAAAATTGCACCCTACACCACACCAACCCCTCTTCTGCCATTGAAATATCTCCCAGTACATATATTAAGGCCATCTGTACCGAAAGTCTTTCAGGAGAAGAAGTGGCAGACAAAAATATCAGTTCCCAAGCTATTATAAATAATTTATAGGACTGAAAAGGAAAAGACAGAATCAGCAGTAGCATTAACATAAAGCTGAATTCCATCTGCACCTACCTGACACAGGCAATCAGTTAAAAGCTGGATGCAGAGTAACCTATTTGGGGGCCTCCTCATACTTTAAGAAATCCAAAAACCCAACCTCATTGCTTAGATAACTTGTTTGACTACTGACTGACAAGGGGAAGAAAACTCAGCAATAGAACCACCAAAACCAAAATGCAGAATGCACTGACATTTCTGAGAAACCCTACAAAGCCACAGCCTAAACTGCAGCAAGAGCCAGTGCAACATCCAAGCAGAAATGCAAGTCCCTCAATAGCCTAAACATTACAGAGCTTTAGAACTTCAGGAACGGGGCATCCTCATGCTGCTCCTGCTCCAAAATGCACCTTCAAAGGGAAGATTACAAGAAGAGGCTTATTACAGTCCTTTTAACATTTCATTTTGAGGCTCAAGAATTTGCTTTTCTCATGTCCAAACACTAACGAGCCAAAGCAGGCTCACCAGAGGAGTGCCAGGAACACCCTCTACGCCCAGCAGCTGCAGCCAGGAATAAAGCTGCCTCTGAGGGAAGAGCTGGGCTCCAAAGACTAAGATGGCACAAAGCTGGAATCTCCTAGAGCTGCAGGGATGGTCAGGCTGGAGCAGACCCTTTAGCTCAGGATGTCATCTGAAGGCCAGGGGCAAAAACTGGGTTTTCACTCTGTGCTAAGCAGAGACAGATCCCTCGGAACACCCCTTCCAGCCCCTGAGGAGTCACATACAGGCTGCTGATTTTAACACACCCAGCTGAAGCCCATGAACTTGGCTGACTTCATGAAGCCACTTACACTTTTGTCACTGCAAAGGCTGACAGAAGATCTGGTGCTCTCAATATTTCCTACAGCAGTTATTCAGCCAGGAGTTAAGTCTTTTCCCTTTGGAGTGTTTAGGAAAAGCTCACATGGAGCAGCTGAACTACAAGCTAAGGAGGAAGCATTGCAGGTAAAACTTCTAAAAAACAAGTAGCAAGGAATAGTCCTCTGTGATTTCAGACAGTGAAAACAAAGGAAGGGGCACACAGTGGGGGTTTGGGAAAGAGGAGACCACAACAAATGAAATACATTTCATCAATTAAAAAAAACCATCAAACCACCAGACTTCTAAATAAAATATGGAATCACACGGGACAACCTCTCAAGAGAGTACGAGGTACCTAGAGCTTCCCTTGATCTCCCTGTATTGCCACTTGGGAAGCACAAAACCAATGAATCAAGGCCAGAAAGGGTCACAAGCAAGGAGGAAAGGCTCTTGCTGCTCACTCTCCCAACATTTCACACCTCAGCAAAAGCCCCCAACACCTCATGCTGAGCCCTGGGCAGCCCTCACTGGAGGTGGCTGCCCCACCAGCCCCACACTTCGTGGCTACAGGGCAGGCCAGGCAGTGCCAGGCAGGACTCCAAGCACCGCTTGTGCCCCTGTACCACCTCCCCAAACTGTGCTGCACAGACAGGACAGACCCACTGTCCTGGCTTCCCCTTCCCGCAGGACACCTCCGACACCACCAGCCCCCCTTGGCCTCCGTGTCATCCGAGCCCACGCTTCAGGCCGGCCCGGGGGGGCTGCCAGCACCCTGAGCTCTGCCAGTGCCCACTGCCCTCAACTCTCCCACCTCAGGGACCCCTCTGCACCCACCGCCCTCACCTCAGGGACCCCTCAGCACCCACCGCCCTCACCTCGGGGACCCCTCAGCACCCACCGCCCTCACCTCTCCCGCCTCGCCGGCCCCAGCACGCGCCGCCCTCGCGCCTCGGCGCCGCGTGCTGCAACTGCCCTTGAACAGTTCGGACCCGCGCTGCCAGTCAAGGCAGCCCCGCGCTCCCATTGGCTGCCGCAGTTCCAGCTGTTCTACCATTGGCTGCCGGGCGGCACAAGGCCCGCCCCGCCGCCACGCCCGCGCCCCGCCCGTCCTGCCCCGAGGGCAGCGCGGGGCCCACCCTGAGCCTGTCCGTGTCCCTGACCCTGTCCTGTCCTTGTTCCTGTCTCTGCCCCAGCCCCGGCACTGCCCAGCGCACCCCTCCTGCCTCCCAACACCTCCCTGTTGGAACAGCAGCACTGTGGGTTCAGCTCCCTGCTGCTTTCCCTCCCTCTCCCCTCCACCACCTCACCTGCCCAAGGCACTGCTGGAAGCTGCCAGGATCTCAGGGAGTGGGGACATTGCTACCTTGGCGAGGCCGAGATGTTTTGGAGAGAGCTGTGAAGTGTCTTGCCATAATGAGTAGTTCACACAAACTAAAAGCCTTTTGTTTCTTTAGAGGGGAAAAACGTGGTGCACCATCAAATCGAAAACTGCTGCTACAGATAGTGGTGGAATAATTCCTATTCCAGTGTTCATGACAGAGAGCAGCTCCCCAAAATCCTTATGTACAACCTTGGATCCTCCTGGGCTCACAAACACACAGCTGGCACCAAGCTGGAGGCTGGCTGACAACACAGTGGGACAAACACTGCACCGAAACACTTACTTGCAAGATGCGCAGCTTTACATGGATCCATCCTATGTGATGGGTCTTTCCCCACAGCATTTCACCTCCTTGAGACAAATGAGTAACTGATTGTTTCAGCTTCTATTTAATATTTTTGCTCCTCCTAGAAGTCCCTTGCCCTCCACCATAAGGGCTTCTATCAACAGCCTGGCCACATACCCGCTCCACATTCAGACATAAGAGGGCTAGACTGAACCCAAGTTTTAGGTTGTTGGGGCTGGTTGTTTGGGTTTTTTTTTTTTTTTACATCTTTCAGACTCTGATCCAAGTTTTGTGATGGAGGCGTTTGACTCATCGTTTCTAACATTTTACACTCCCAACAGTAACACGCGTTAATCTTGGACTCGTTCTGGCAGTAAATGTAACGTGACTCCTCGGGGCTACTGAGCCTTGCGACCGTTCCAGCAACCATCAAAGGGGAGCTGGAGTTCTGGGAAAAACACTGACTGGCAGCATTTCACCCCACGCGTCCTCCTGCCAGTGGTGGGAGCCCAACGGCTTCATCCACAAGGCCAGGGAACAGCTGGGGTCAGAGGCCACCCGACTCAGCCATATCCAGCAAGTGCTTTGCTAAACCTCTTCCTGTGAATCCCTTAAGCCTTCTGCTCGGTGTTGCTGGCTATGGAAGGTGAGGGCACCGCTCCACACCTGATCTCTGCACGGGTTAGGCTTCAACAACAATTTCTCAACTGTTTCCCAATTGTCTGCCTGCCCTGTGGGTCACCACACCTCCCACCTAGGCTGCCACACATGCTTTCTGCTGGCCATTAATACATAGGAGAGGCAGAAAGAAAACTCTCCAAGAGAGCCTCCACAGGCCTTAGAGAGCATGATGTACTCACACAGGCATCCTGCTGAATGCACTGCAGGATGTGCTTGGCTGGAATCAGGAAGTCTATGAGGTAGCGCAGTCCATCCCCACGGTACGTCTTCTCCACCACATCAAAAACTTGGCACAGAACAGTGGCTGCGGTAGCCTCAAACGGAGGGTAGAGCGTTGATAACGTGCTCTGAATGCAGCCGTCCAGCGACTCCGAGTCCTGCCGAGAGACAAAGCGTTAGTGGTACCACGGCACGATCCGCCCCGGCGCCCCGCCGAGCCCTGCGCCCAGGAGAGCGGCCATCTCCAAACGCAGGAGGAGCGAAGATCAAAGGAGCAAAGCGCTGTCCTTCCCAGCTCCTCTTGGCACCGGCGATTCCAGGTAAACACTAAAAAAGCTCTCCCGAAACGGGAGTGGAGCGCTCGCAGAGTGTGCTGTGCACAGCGGCGAGAATTCCCAGCTTTTGCTTACGCAGCAAGTCCTTCTCCTGCCTGCGCGGGGTGGGGCGGCTGTTAGACCTCACCGCAGCACGTGAGCGCGTGCGGGCGAGCGAGTCATGGGGTGGGCGCATTGGTGGGACCCGTGTCCCGGGTACCCAGGGCTGCAGATGCTGCCCAGCATTTGGGTATGTTACAGCCTGGAGTTACAGCTCCCTGGTGGGCCGAGCAGAGCTGCAGGGACAACAGGTTGGGCCGAAGCTCCTGAGCCTGCTGTGCCCTGGAGTCCCAGCACAGGGTAAGTTGCTGGAGCGCTTGGTCCCGGGGAAAGCCGCTCATGAGTGCGATTCCTTGTTGATCAAAGCTGTTTGCCTCTCATGAAAGGCTCCACTCCAGGAGCCAGGAATTTTCTGCACTGAGAGATGCCTCCCAACAGGATTCACAGACTGCACGTGAACAGTGGTCCCTGAGCACACACATCGATACATGGGATGGCCCATTTCCAGCTCAGGGATCTGAGGCAATGGCTTCCCTGGATCCACCTTCATTTGGGAGAACCTGCCAGCCAGAGCCTGCCCATGGTGTCAGGACCAATTCCAGTGCCAGAGGCCAAAATCTGAGTTATTGCATGGGTGTAAATCAAGAGGGCTCGCCAAAAAGTAACAACAAAAAAAATAAAGCTCTACATAACTGGAGAGAGGATCGGGATCCCTCCTTTCCTTTCTGTTTTAGAGGGGATCCCTTGGGCTAACTTACAGCCAGTGGAAGTAAGTTTTGCTACAAAACCAAATGAAAGTTTACTCAGGTGTCTGGCCAGGTCCTCATCTGATCTAAATCCACCTCCTTTCACTAGAGACAAGGAAAGCATTTCAGCCACTTGGCCCAGAAGCCCTAGAGCCTCCTGCAGAACAGGAACAGCTGCATGGACATGCCTGAAAACATACCTCAGTCCCACAGCAAGACGGGGAGAGAAAGTTAAACAGAGCAGTGCCACAACAGCTTACGCCACCAGCGGGGAGCAGTAGAGTGAGGGGATCAGGAGGAAACAAACTGTTTCGCTTCTTCCTCTCTGCAGCAGCACATGTTCATCACCCCAGATACCTCCACTGGCCTGAGAAAATGCAACAGTCTCAGAGCAAGCCTGAACTGACCTGCAGCCCGGGCAGAGATGATGATGCTCCTCACACCTCTCACACTCAACAGCCTTCAAGTTCCTCCTTTAGAGGGTTGGGTGTTTTAAGCACCATATAAACTCCCTGCTCTGGTGTAGGACAGCCTGTGGGACTGCAGAGGAGAGGTGGGGACGCCCAGGAGATGCCTCCACAATTGCTGCCTGCACCAAGCTGGCAGAACATGTGTGACAGGCAAACCACACGCTGCCTGTGGCATGGCACTGCTTCCTTACCTTTTGTGCTGTTTCTCCTGGTGGCAGCAACCAGCAAGGCCAGATGGCAACAGGCTCCTAAAGTGTTCACACCTTTTCTGAGAAATCAGCTGCCTCCTGCAATACTCCTCAAGGCCAATGCAACCAGATAAACAGAGGTTAGGGAGCTATTTGTCATATTCATAGAACCACAGATTATCCTGAGTTGGAATTCTCAACCCAATACTCTTAACCCAAGGACTCCAAAAGCAGGAGGCCTACATGCACACTTCCAAACACTGAATGCTAGGGGGAGCATTTAACCCCAACCCTAAATGGGAGGACAAGGCTGTTTTACACAAGTTTCTTCCCACTCAGAAAAATAATAACCTCTGTTGACATCAACCTGTCCCAGCAAGCGCCTTTGGCCTTGTCAGACAAAACTGGACTTCACACAGGTGCTCTCCCACCCAGCACCAGCTGCCTGCTTGGGCACTATCACAGTAGCATTGCTGCTGGTAGCATTTGACAACAATCTCCCTCTGACCCTCCACAGCCCACAGGTTTCAAAGTATCAGTCAAAACCAGCTGGGGTTGGTTCTGTGCCATCCTCTGTCCCCATGCCCTGCTTGAGCAAAATTCTTTTAGATATCAATCCCTCCCCAAAAGAAATTTGTTAAGTTTACTATTGCAAATGAAACAACAAAGTCAAAATATTTGCACATGAGTCATTGCATCCCTCTAAGGTTCTCACACCATTCCTGCTGCCTTAGCAAAGCCTCCACAAAACAATTATTAACACTGGCACCGAATCAAAAATCTTTTATATGGTTAAAATAAACCAGGTTGTACATTATCCTTCCTTTAGTAAAATACAGAATAACCATAGCCTGTAGCCATTGCAGAGTGCAGTGCACTCCATAGCACAGAGGCTTTATCTCCCTCTGGCTAGACTACACCAGGAAGCCACGATAGCTGTGCAGGCTTCCAAGGGATAGAGAGATGTTTGCCCCAATCTCTGCTAATTCCACGTGAAAAGCCCCGAACAGGGAGTAAATTCCCACATCCCACTATGCTGCGTGTGATTGCAGCACCAGCATCTTTGGGCAGCTGCAGAACAAGGATGGATGGAGCCTCCGTGTGCAACAGGTGATTGTGGAGATGACACCACTTTTCAGTGCTCCCACCCACCCAGGGTGGTCACCCAGGGATTTGTCCTGCTGGGGTAGAGGGTGCAACACGGCAGAGCCTCAGGCTGGTTGTTTGGGACACAGAGGGTGGAACACGGCAGAGCTTGGAGCCTGCAACAGCAGATCCAGCTCTAATCAGGGACTCATTAACCCAAGTCACAATCCGAGGGATGGGACTGCTTATTTGTGTTAATTAACTTCTCAGATTGCAGAGGGGCCAGAGGAAAAGGCCTCAGCAGGGGCTGTAAGAGGCTGTTGAGTGCCAGAGCACAGCTGGGCAGCCTCACACATCCAGCCTGCAGGCAGGGCCTGCTGCCACACACGTGGAAAAGACGTGGTTTGGAAGCACAGGGAACTCATACAGACAAGAGAAGGGGACAGTGCCCTGCAGTCCAGAGGCTGATAAACCTGAAATCCAGAGCCCATCCTACCTCCAAACCACATCGTGGAATCGTAGAATGAGTAAGGCTGGAGGTCATCCAGTCCAACCACTCTGCTCCAGCAGGATCCCCTAGACCATATGAGGGGTCCCCCGACCACTAAAGGGTTTCCTAGAGCATGTTAGGGTCCCCTAGAGCATGTTACTCCAGATGGCTTTCGAGTATCTCCAGAGAAGGAGACTCCACAATCTCTCTGGGCAACCTACTCCAGAGTTTCCATCACTTATCTCAAGCAGGCAACGCAACTTCCAGCAGGCATGAGGAGAAACCTCTGTGGCCCCAGGACACTTCCACTTCAGCCAGCCCACAGTGGCCCCCAAGAGCTGGCAGAGCCCAGCACAGGAGCCTCCTGGAGAAAAGCAGCCTCCTTCAGGGCCTATAAATTTCTGTCTTCCCTGCCTCCAACACCGTTGCCACATCCCCTTCACAGACAAGGTCCTGGATTCTTATTCCTTTTCAGCCACTTGGCACAAACCCGAGCCAGGGCGCTTTCCAAGCAAGCCAGAGAGCATCTCCCCAAGCAAAAGATGCCTTGGAACTCAAATGCTTCTTTGTCAACAGCACAGGAGGACCTATGAACTCCAGCTCACTGCCACCACTCCACCACACCTCCCAAAAGAGAAACATGCTTTTAAAATAACTCCTCTATAAATCAAGGCGCTAAATAAAGCCCAGGTTAAGGTCATGTCCGGCCAAACCGGCTTTCACTGCTGCTCAGCTGGGAGCCGCTGCCGGTGCAGGGGCTGGAGCACAGCGAGGGAAAAGGAAAGCAGCACGTGGGGATGGGATGGGATGGGCTCCCCGGGCTGAGCCGTGTGACAGGAACAACCCAGCATGGTCCCACCCAGGAGGAGCAGGGAGAACCAGGAGGATTTCACAGCTGGAAGAGGGCTTAGGGGCAGCAATGAGTGGGGTGGGTGGGCTGCCCTCCCTGCCCTGCACATCACAGGCGCCACAGATGCTGTGAAACAAACAAAGCAATAAAGACTGTTGTGGCAAAGCTCTGCTGCTCAGCCCAAGGAGCAATACCAGGAGTCAAGCAGAAATGAGGCTACAAGTGCCTGGGCAGAAGCCCCAAGCCTGGACTAACAAGCAGGCAGCAGGAAGAGCAGCCCAGGATCTGTTATAACCCTGCTCAGGAGACACATCTATCTTTCCTGTGCAAGCAGCTGCTGCAGGATGTGAGAGGAGCCTACCAAGAGGCATCTGGAGTAACCAGGAGCTTCTTGGGCTTTTCTAGGTGCACAGATCGAATTTTCTGCCTACCTTTGTGGACATGAAGAGGACAACACAGCAGCTCTAGCCACTGGGAACTCCTGTCATGCTACATTTCTGACTCAGGACTCAACGTCTTCCTCTTTGGGACCTGCTGCTCACCAATTAAGTCTGAACTCTAGAGAACCTCCTACAGGTTTGGAGAACAAGAAGTCAGCCTGCCTGGGGAGCAGAGGGATCATCGCCAGGGCTACACACACACACACCTTGCACAGCCTCAGAATACCTGTGCTCTTCAAGCAAGAGACAGCAACCCAAATGGCTCAGGACAATGCAAGTCAGTACAGGGGGGGTGCTGCAATTCTACTGGACACATCTGGGCCCACAAAGCCTTGGCAGCATTTTCCCTGCAACTCACCCAAGCACTTTGCTAATTTTGCCTACAAAATGCTGAGTCTTCCCTGCTGACAGCCCAGATGCTGCCTGTAGACTCCTAAAAAACACTGTTATGGTGAGACCAGACTAACTGTTTGACTAACCCATGACTTATGGTGGACAACACTCCTTTCCAGCAGGCTGGACTGGCCCATGTAGCACACTGAGAATTCATCCTGCAGCAGGAATTTAGCTAAAGAACCTGCAGCTCTCCTCTCAGAAACCTAGACCCCCCGCCCCCATCTGAGCTGCCCAAGAATGAAAACTACATATCCCAAAGTGCCCTGGATAAACACAGAGCTTGGCAGAGCAAGGGGCATCACTGGGCAGTGGAGCAGAGCCCAGCCAGGCTGCGAGCACAGCGAGCTCTGAGTCACCCAGTGCCTCGGCTCCCGCTCAGCAGGGAGGCCCTGCCAGGAGCTCCCACAACTTTGCCCTCCTTCTGCCAGCTGCCCAGAGCCTGGCCACGTCCTGCACGCACCCACCCTCTCCTCTCTGGCCTGGGTACCAACAGACACTGTGAAGGCAGGAGAGAAAAGACCAGAGTTGCAAAGGTGAGGGGAAGGGATGACCCAGGCCTCCCACGCCTCAGACTGGAAAGTAGAAACAAACAGCAAAACTGGGAAGAGGCAGAGCTCCAAGCAGCACAACACAGAGCCTGCCCATGGCCCCCAGCCAGCTCTGGGACTGGGGGAAAAGGAGCTCACAGCAGGCACTGAGCAGGGCTGGGTTTGCTGGTCCCTCCGCCAGCAAAGGCTGCCGTGCTGCGCCACTTGGCTGGGGCTGCTCAGCTCTCAGCTGACGTGAGAAACCTCATTTCCAGTAAAAACAGACCTCTGGGCTTTCCATGAAGCCTTTCCACTTTCTGACACAAAGCTGAAAGCCAGGCCGCTTTGCCTTTAAAAACGAGACGTTTCTCTGTTCAAAAAGGTCTTTGGCTAAAAGCGAGGCTTGTTTTTCTGACAAAATTTGAGATTTCCCACTCCATTGCTGCAGGGAGGAGAACCCTCCCAGCCCCATTTCCTGAGCCGTTCTAATCACAGCGGCAATGAGTTCAAGAGAGAAAAATCTTCCCAGAGCAAGTGCCAGCTCCCCCCTCCGCTGCTCGCTCTGAGGCTCAGGGGGAGGCTTGAGAGGAGGGCGCCTGCCTTCTGCACCCTGCCTGCCTCTGGATAAAATAATGCACTCCTAAGCGGTGCAGCTGTGGAGGCAGGCATTCCCACTCCTGTAATTCCACCACCTTCCTGTGAGATAACCAGGAAAGGCTCTACCTGCTCTTTGGCCTATTGTTTTAGGCTTTTCAGGGATAAAAGCACAGCGCCCAGTTCCACTTGGGAGACAAGTGTTTGCAGTCTCACCCGGGCCAGCTTTGCTCAAGGGCTGTACCTCCAAAAGCAAGCTGCCTTCTGCATGCCACCATGGCACCCCTGGCAGAGGGCACGGCTGCAGCCTGGCTCGGCTCCCCCGCCGCTGGGGCAGGCAGGACGGCTCCACAGCCTGTGGATAAACCAGCTCCTACAGCCTTGCAGGGAGTGGTGCTCAGCAGACGGAGCTCGGAGAATCATTTCCAGATGCCTCCCTCTGTTCTCCCAGCCCTTGTCCGTGTTGACGCGGCTGCGGCAGCCAAAGCAGCTCCTACCGGGCAGCACACGGGATTATCATTCCAGGCACTGCAGGAAAACAAGCGCTTGGAAGCGATTAACTCATGATCTCTCATTTAATTAAACAAAGGGAAAAATGATGTATTTGCTTTTCAGCTCCGAGGTCCCCCTTCTGCGCATGCTGTAAGTCTGGGCTTGCGCAGCTGGTGGAAGGCAGGCCCAGAGCTGGGCCATCTCCCTGCCAGCCCAGGCTTGGTTTGTTTTCACTCAAGGGGGACATCCCAGATTGCTCTGAAAGTGAAGCATGACCTCCTGCAAGCTCCGAGCTTTGGAGCTAGTGCACAGCTACCCCTGTGTTGTCCTTATGCCCGAGCAAAAGGCAGGGAATAGCAGACAGCAGAGGCAGCCTGGCCCAGGTACATCCCTGGCTCTGTACCGTGCTGCAGGTGGCCTAACACAGACTTTATCATACAGCAACATGACCAGTCACCTGAGCCGGCCCTCCAGCCCAAGATCCCCGTTTACACTGGTCTAACACAGCACCTTCCTCCTTACTCACCTTACTCCTCTCTACCCTTTCCTTTAGGTTTTCATACTCCAGCTTCTCTGGAGCAGAGCCCTGTGGCTTTCTCCTTTGTCTGTGCAACACCCAACACATCAGAAAAGCTGCTGAAAATGACAACTCCTGAACAGATTAAAGAGGCCAAAGTAGGGATGACCCACAATCCAAGAAAGTTTAGCCAGAGAAGGGTGGACCTGGGAAATGGAGATAAGCCTTTCCTCACAGGGATGTGTCCTGCTCACAAATGAGTCTCAATGAACTGAGCAGGAGGTAGGTCTTATCCAGACCAACAAATGAGCCTGCTGCCAAAGACCGGTTACTTTCTATTAGCAATAGATCAGGGATATGATATAGGTGTTTAAAGGGCAGCTGAGAGAACGGATCAAAGCCCTGTCCTTAAAGAGACATCTTCCAGCTGAAATGAGGGCCCAGAAGTGGATGAGAAGAGCTGTGTATTAAACACCATCCTACAGCTGGACACCAGCTTATTTTGGTTTAGTTCAATCAAGGGATTAAGTCATTAATCTGAAATAACTGTCTAAGCACAGGGGGTTTTCTTAAATATCACTGGCATAGATCTAACCATGCAATTAATTAACAAAGTGGTACTCTGTGTGATGCAAAGCTTCAGGTACTTTAGAACACCCTTCCCAGCAACGGACCGAAAGAGTGTGAGCATGTGGCAGCCATGGTTTCACTGCCCTCATGTGCCCACCTCCTCGAGACCCCCCAGAGTTCTCCTCTTCACTCCTGCTGCCAGAGTGCAGGGGCTGCCCTGGCCATGGCACCATAAGCCACGATCCAGCCAGGGATCTCCACATTCAAAGTGTCATCTTCCTACAAAGGCTCGGGCAAAGCTTGCTAAGTCCTGTTAGATATCACAGACAGAGCCAAGGATTTCCCAGGCCACTTCTACACAAGACATTGCAGCAGGCTCCCTTTCTTTACAGAGCTCTTCTTGCAAGTGCACCTTCCTCTCTGCTACCCAGCAAAAGAAACTGCTTGAGCTCATTCATCTTATTATTAGTGACAGCATTTGCTCTGCTCTCAACTTCAGGCATTGGCATCCACCTGGCAAACCAACCCAAGCTATCTCCATATGTACAACAGGCATGTTGTACCCCTTCCCAGTTGTGCCTCAAGTGCACCAAGTAACAGGGCACTCCAGGCAGATGAAAGATTTGCTTGTACCAGCCAATATAAAATACCCTGTGTAAGTTCTTCGCCGAACAGGTCAGCTCATTTTAACACCTTTTAGTCAGAGGCATTAGGCCATAACCTACCCCTTGTGTTCAGACACCCATCTGGGGGCATCTTGCAACAGATGGGCAGCCGCCTGTGCTCCAAACAAAAAATGATAATCCTTCAGCAGACCAGCTGACGGGTGCCAAAAACGATCTCCATGGGGTCACTATTTAGATTATTAGCTCTGTGCCAGCGCTGCACACGTTCTGGGCTCACGTTCACATCTCACCCCTTCCTTTGCAAGGTGTATGAGCTGCTGCACAGACTCCCATGGGGACTCATGGATTCTCCAGGTCTTGTCACCTTCATAATTGAGGGTGGATGCCATGGAAAAACGATCCTCTTTTAGTTAAAGAGCTCCCAGACTGAATGTGGGAGCTAGGTAACAGTCTATGGTCCCAGTATCCCATAACAGATGAACCGTGGTTCCTTTTGGCCTTAAACACACTGTATTACCATGTGCTAATGAAATGCAAGCCCTGCTATGTCAGAGGGGAACAGAAACTGCTCTGAAGCAGAGCTGCCATTCCAGGAGGGGCCAGCAAGAGAAAGCAGTAAGTGCAGAAGGACCTTCCTTGAAGAAGAACATCCCTGCACACCTCTGATACCTCGGCAGCAGTGACCAGATGCCACCTCTGAGGAAGATGCTGTAAGGAAGGAGGAGCCAGAAGGACAGAGCAGGCAGCCCAGAGATGTCCATGGGCCACTCCAAGAAGCATCAGTCTGTGCCCTGCAAGGGGAAGTGCACCTGGTTAGAGGGACCCAGATTTGCTCCAAGACTCTCAAGCTCACTGGGTACAGAGACACATGTGCTCAAGCTCTCCTGCCCCTGAGCAGCCAAGCCTGGGGCAGAGTCAGATGAAACCATTTCCCCTCTATTTGGATATAGCACTAAATGCATGCCTCCTGGAAAGCTAAGTAAATCAGTCAGAAATTCACTGCTTTTACTAAACTCCTGTGTTAGAAAGGAACACAGGCTTTTAAACCTACTCCCTTTATAGCTTTTTTTTTCCAAACAGAAAACAGTCTCACGTGTCCCATTATTTCCATACATATCAAAGGAGGGTGGAGATTTAACCAGCAATTTCTAAAAGATCTTTGTGCACAGAAGGGATGTATGCCAAAACGTGGGTGGTTATAAGCCCAAACACAAAGGAGAATACATCCACAGGCATTTTTCCCCTTGATCCATTAACGGGTCTGCATACCAGCCTCCTGAGCATATGAGAGGGACCTTGTTCAAAAGGTAAATGTATTCAGCAAGATGACAACAGACAGCAAATAACCCACATCCTTTAACCATGTTGGAGGCTCAGCAGCGCTGGGTTTTTGTTGGGAGGCACTGGGATCTGACAGGCAGCCTGGGGGAAGGTATCCTCCTGAAGGAACCTGCTCAGGAAGCCTCTGCCCCACCCAAGGCAGGCTGCAAAGCTCAAGGCAGACACCTAGCTCAGGTCACCAGAACTCCAGCAGCTCAGCACCACACAAACCACCATGGGGCCACAGCACCACATCCCACTGCGGGTGACCGTAAGGCCCCATGGAAGCCCCCCCTCTACCACATCCACCAGTGTCCAGGAGGAGCATGTGCCACTCTTCACCTGGTCCCCACTTCTCTTCAGCTGAGCCATTTGATCCTATTCAAAAAAAAATTGTCTGGTTGCACCAGCTGGAGCAAGGGTTCATCCTGGGCTTTCCAGCCTGATGGCAGAATGGCAAATTTGAGCAGACAGAAAGACTTTCAGATTCATTCTGTGCTGCTTTGATCTTGGAAGTTTCAGCTTGGTGTCCAATGATGCAAAAAATGGGATACGTGTGAAACCAGCCAGGAGCCCTTACCACAAGAAAGGCCCCATTTTTTGGTTAATTTTTTAATGAAAGACTAGGCCAGCCAACAGAGATGAGGCACTCGGTGTGGCAGAGAGGTATCAGCATGGTCAAGCCTTCAGAGTCAACAAGGGCACATCCACTCACTTCTCTGAGCTGCAACCCCAGTACCAGGAGTGGTGCAGAAAGAACAGAACATCCCATGGCCAGAGGTGAGCAGCTTACTCCAGCAGCCCCTCCTTGCTTTATGTTGCTGTTCAGTCAGCAGCATGCCTGCTCCTGGTGCTGCTACTCCCTTTTTCAAGCCTTGGATACATTGAACTCTGCAGGACTGGAACAGGGGGTTCCCTCATGGGTAGGGAGCCAGGAACATGAACAAAAGGTTCAGTTTATAGTTTCCACAGAACACACCACTGTTTTAACAGAGATTTTTTTTCAGCACTTGGGGGCTAAAGGGCCCTGTAGCCCCTGTGATGTGACTTCCACCCACACTCGGCACCACTGCTCAGGTTTAGGCACACAGCCTGCAGGATGGTTCAGGTTTTGCACGGATCGGTTGCAGACAGGGTTATGTTTGAGATGAAACTAGAAAATGAGGCTCCACGAGCTGAGTGGCTGTGCCTGTGCTCCAGTATTTAGAGGCAGACATGCTGGCTGTCGTGTCTGAAGTGACCAGCTGCAAGATGCTGACAAGGCTCTCCCATTATGGTCTCTTCTGCTAGCAGGGTATGCCCTCATGGTGACTGCCCACGGGGGAAGGTGGCAGCAGCATGGCCAGAGGGGGTTAAGCTACAGGATGTTGGTTTGCTGAAGATAAGTGCTGACACTCAGCACAGAGTCCTCCAGAGGCCTGCAGCATCTCACCATAAGCACTTGCTGTCTGGCCTTCCCACATGGTACTAGAACACATGTGGTGATTCCTGGGTGGAGATACCTGGATGCAGCTGTCACCTGCATTTAGCCATTATTTTTATTGCCACAATGAGCAGCATGTTCACCTGCCCAGTGCTTTTGGAAAGAAGCTGGGCAAAATGCAAGTTGTCATCCCTGTTACCCCAGAGGAGGTACTTTCAAACCACTTCCATGTGCTCAGGATTATGTGTCTGGACTTTGTCTGCGTTCCAACATCTTACTCATGGCTTTGGCACAGAAATAAAGAAAGAAGATCCCCAATGCTTAAAGCTCTTTTTGATTCCCAGACTCATTTCCTTCCCACCCTGGGAGAAGACAAAACCAGGCGATAAGAGAAAGACCCTATTTTCTGCTGAAACCCATCCTCTCTCCTGCCAGCATAGAGGTGCCACCTGAACTTCTCTGCAGGAAGCACCAGGTGAGGTGAAGCCCATTCTCTCTCCCATTCCCTACCAGGGAATGAGGACAGATCCCCAGTCACAAAAGCCACGATGGGATGAGCAAAGCAGACAGAGCCCAGCCAGGCTCCTGCTCTGCTCACACCGTGGGGTTTCCACAGCTTCAAAAGTCACTTCTAGTGGAACTGGGCTACTTTGGCCCAAGGTCCCTCACCCCACTTGGTGCTTTAGGCATCCCCCAGCTGCCACAACCCTGTGCACTCTTGCACACACCACATCAGCCCTAACACTGAAGCCCCATGAAGAGGAGTCACCTGCCTCACGCAGAGCAGGGCAGCCAGCAGCTGTCCCTTGCCAGACCTCCATCAGGAGCCAAGCCTCCAAGTGTCCTGCAGACTGCTGGAGGCAATGGGGAAGTCTCTTGCAGGGCAGCAGACTGACACACATTCACTGAGATCCCTATTTTTTGCCTGCAGGGTTTGTTATAGCCACCAGGACATCAAAAACTCAAACAGAACAGCTTGGAGCTGCGGTCACAACTTGGTTGCTCAGAGAAATGAGTCTCCCAAAATGCAGACTGGTCTACACAGCATTGAGAACAAACATCTGCCATGGACCACAAATGTCTGCAGTGTGGCCAGCACCCATTGCTGGGTCTGTGGCAGCTTGACCTCTGGTTCCTGCTCCTTCCAGCTGCTCTGAGCACCTGAGAAGCACACAATCCCTCCTCAGCAGTGATACATGGTCCCTGCACACCCACAACCCATCGTGGCACCTGAGCCTGGCTGTGGCACTGCTCCACACAAAGGACCCTGCTTCAGACAGCTTTTGCATCACACATGAGGACAACGTGAAGGAGGACCTGAACTGGGGGATGAAGCACTTGGGAATGAGAAAGTCACCTCCAGCTTGGAGAAGCAGAGTAGCAGCAGCTGGTCTCTGCCTCAGGCCTCCCAGAGCAGAGTTTCACAAGTGCTGCTCCAGCCCTTATGGTAAAATACAGCCCATGGGACTGCAAGGGATGGCCTCCACCCTGCACAGCCCCAAACAGTGCTTTCCTTTGATTTCAACTTCATACACTAACCAGCATAGACCAAAAATTGCCAGGAACACACAAGGCACGGGGGGAGACAAAGAGGTCTCCTGACTGGGATGGAGAAGTGGAAGAAGTGAGATGCCTGCAGGGCTCCATAGCAGGATGGGAGAAGAGAGCACACCATG
This sequence comes from Pachyramphus minor, assembly GCA_013397135.1. Classification (NCBI taxonomy): domain Eukaryota; kingdom Metazoa; phylum Chordata; class Aves; order Passeriformes; family Tyrannidae; genus Pachyramphus; species Pachyramphus minor. Next base: position 30,462 of record VYXB01009794.1, on the reverse strand, counting down.
GCTCTGACACCGGCACGAGAGGGTACAGAGCACCACAGAATGCTCTGCAGAGTAGCTGGAGGGTGGCAAAGGGAAAAGACATGGGTCTATAAGGTTAGCTCAGGTTGCAGAAGCCAGAAGTTGGTCAATGCATCCTTCAATGAAAGCCAAGCTTCTCCAGGCTCAGAAGCTGAACTTTTAAGGAAGAGCAAGTCACTGCCAGCCACAGCAGCAATACAAGCTGCTTGTGCCCCTCATGGACTTTGTTCCCTCTGCTGTGGGGAAGCAGCCCATGACACAGCAGGTCACCTCCAGGACATTTAAGACTGCAGGGCCTGAGCCCAGGAGCAAACCATCATCAGAAGACAAGCTGGTGCTCAGTGGGATCTCACCACAGGGCCAGCAATCTCTCCAGCCTCTGCCAGCCCAGGGCTGGGCAGCTCTGTTTGCAGGGCAGCACCACCATGGCTGGGCAGGGGACAGCCCTGCAGCCACTCCCAGGGAGATTGGGTACTCTGCTGCCTGCTGGGCTCACCAGCCTCACCCCTCCCCAAACAAGGACGTCCACGTGCAGAACTTGGCACTGGAAGGGGAAAAGCCCCTGCCCGGCTCCAGGGGCTCTCTGATCCCCTGGATGCCCACCCTGGGCAGGAGAAGCCAATGTTCTCTTCCCCAGCCCCAGAGCAGGACTGGCAAAGAGTGAGGGCAGGAGGAGAGCCCAGCACCCAGGCAGCCCGCAAGAGAGGGCCCTGCCTGACCTGCCCCATCGCAGCTCCTCGCTCCAGCGCTGCACCCTGGCAGGCAGGCACCTCGCAGGGGGTCCGTGGCAGCAAGAGCTCCGTGTCCCTGATGCCACCGTTCGGGACTGGCACCAAGGGGAACCACCCGAGTAACGGGAAGTGCCAAAGGAGCCGCTTCCCGCTCCCGGCATTAGCGCCGTGCGCTGGCTCCGGGGAGGCTGCCCCGGGAGCAGCTCCATCCCGCACAGCCCTGCTCGTGCCCAGGGCAAGAGCCCTTCGCAGAGATTTCCTTACCATGTTCCCGGCCTCCTTTATTGCCCCTCACTTCCAGAGACAGCGTTTTTTCTCTTTTTCCTCCATGTGTGCGACGGGGCGTCTCCTCTCCCCTCCGACGTGAACCGCCGAAGCACTTTGAGTTCTGGACTGTAATCCAAGCCCTCACCGCCCCCAGCACAGCTCCAACTAATCTAACTCATGACACTACCGGGGCTGAGCAGGGGACCTCGAAGGTTTCTCTGACAGCCAACTCCAGCCCTAGACGGCAGAGGGGCATAGCGGGAGCAGGGTGCCGCCGTCCCCCAGCCCTGCGGGGACCTCGGGGACACGGGCAGAGCCAGAGGCGCTCCCGGGCTGCTCCTTACGGCATCGCTGATACCCACGGCCCTCGGAGCGCCGGGGCCGCCGCACAGAACTGCTTAATGCAGGCGCGTCGTGGCAGGGAGCTGCCTTCGCCCGGGAAGATCTGAATAGCTGCGAGAGGAGAACAAGCCCACGGCAGGCATCCCGAGAAGGTCTCCAGCTTTCNCTTGTTTCTTCTCTAAGTCCGGAGAAGTTTCTCCACTCCGCGAGATCCTGAGGCAGCGCTGCAGGTTAAGCAAAACGACGAGAAACACAGAGAGAGCGCTCTGAAATATTGTTTTTCTAACTTCTAGAAGGAAAACAGAGAGCAGTGACCGCTTCAGGCAGCGGCAACAAACTGCATTGGGATCGGGAGAGAGATGTGGAGACCTCACCCCCTCCCAAAGGAGGAAGTAATTTAACACGGCGAGTTTCTCCACCCCTCCATTAATTGTTTAAGATGGCCAGGGGCCAAAAGCAGTGCCCGAACACTGGGGAAGGTCACCAAACAGGCAGGCAGCAGCCTACAGAAGTGACAACGGGAAAGGGCAGAGCCACAGAGGCGGAGAGGGAGGAGAGAGGCAGGTGCCGCGGGGCATCCCAGGATCTGCTGACAAACAAAGGCTTTGTGTAACGGGAAGCAGGGCGGGAAGTGACACACAGGCAAAACCTTGGAGCCCTGGGCACGAGGTGCAGGGCCTGGGACCAGAAACTGCTTCCCCGGACCAAGCAGTGCACGGTTTTGGCAGCCTCAGTGGGGACTGACCCTCTATCAAGGAATCCACAGTACTGGAACTTGGTTGTCCCCACTTCCAGGAGGGGTTACACAAACCAATCCATCCCAAGAGGAAGGGTTACTCATATCTACAGCAGGAGGGAAGACATCTCCTGCATGGACAAGCTCAGTAGAGCAGCACAGGGTACTTGCCTGATGAAGCTGGAGTGACTGCTACCAACAGCTCTGCTGCCTTGGCTCAGGGGACAGATTCCCAGAGCCTTCCCAAGCCCTGCTCCACAAGGCCAGCAGCAGAGCCCATGCAGGCTGGTCCACTCAAGACCACTTTCAGATACTCCTTTCCCAGGGAGGACTGCCAATGCTTGGCCCTAAAACCTCCTTGCACATGATGGCCTCATGGCATGTTTCCAGACCTAACCAGCAACTGAGGGTCTGAGCAGCCCCAAAGCCAACCCTTCAATCCACAGCTGCTTGGTGTGCTGCTGCATTTCCTGTGGGCAGCAAGGACAGTCCCTGCAGGGTTGCAGTTTGCCTTCCTTAAGGAAAAAGCAGTGTCCTCCTAAAACGGGCTGTGACGTTGACAGTGCCCAGAGCTGAGCAGCTGCCTCTCTGTCAGCACTTTGCCTGCAAACACCCTGTGCTTGCAGAGGCTCCCCCGTGGCCTAGAACAGCCAGTCACCTCCCCACATCAGCAGAGCACTGCCTCTGTAGGCAGCAATTACTAATCCCAAACTGGGTGAAGGAGAGCATCCCTGCTGCTGCAACAGGTATTAACAGCCCAGCACAGACACTACCCAGTTGTTGTCATCTGTGACAACTCATTGGGATCTTAGATCTCATCTGTGGATGGAGGAGAGCCTTTCTTTCTCTGTCATAGTCATGGCAGGAAGATGAGGAACCTGGCTCCCAGAGCCCCTGACCACAGCTTTCACCGTCTGCACAAGGCTACACTGGCACCATGGAAGTATATCCCATTTTCCATGACAACTGAAAGCTCTCCACAGGCTCCCAAGCCAACACCACTCAGGAGGATGCAGGAAGTTGGTGCTGAAGGTATACATTTATAGAGGCAGAGGGGGAACGGGCTGTTGAACATAGGAGCGGCTTAGAGCCCAACCTCCCACCTCCTCCCATTCCTACACCGCATGCAAAGCTCAGGAGCACCTTCCCCCATATGGGTTTCCAGGCTGAGGAGCCCAAGTTCAGCTCACCCCCATCACAGTCTGAGGCAGTGACGTGATTTCCTGTGCCATGGCACAGCACTGAGGGGAACATCTCACTGCTGTTTACTCATGGCTGGATCCTAATAGACTTTTTTTTTTTAATTGCAAAGTGGCCTTTCCCTCTTCTCCTGCATTCTAGAACCATTTCCTGCACAAGCACATGGGGGACAGCTGTAGCCAGCACTCCAGTGGGTGTTAAAAAGCCCCTCTTGACTGAGGCTGACAACAATGCTGTGCTTGTTCCCCAGCACAGTCTCACACTGTCTCCTCGCCCTTGTGCGAGGCCTGCGCTTTCCTCAGGGTGGGTTTAATTGCTGAAGCCACTGCAAAAGGCTGCTGTCATCCATGCTGGCAGAGATCTGCGTGCTGCATCTTCCCATCCAGCAGGCCCAGGTCTTTTGTATGGGCTGAGGGGCAATTTTACACTTAGGGAACCTCTTTGGTACCCACCTTCAGCAGCTGCTGAGTACTGCTAAGCACAACCTGCCCCAGAGGTGCAATACAGCACAAGGCAGCAGACGCTGACATCAGGAGGGACAGGGAGCCAAGCTTTGAAGGCTGTGGGGCCTCCCCAGGGTTGAAAGAGAAGGAGGTGGGAGAGGGGTTGGTACGAAAACTGCTCGGAAAACTTCAGACCCTCATCTCTTTCCCCTCTGTCCCCCTCCCCTTTTCTTGATCTGGTTTCTGGCACTGCAGTATTTCTCAAGTGCCTGGAGTGGCACCACAACCCAGAGCCCCACAGGAGCTGGGAGAGAGCACAGACAGAGGTAGGAGGCAGGGAAAGGACCTCTACCTTTGAGTCAACACTAGCAGAGCTCTGCTTATTTTCAGTTGTGCAAATCAGGAAATGCTCAATTCTTTTATGAATAGGTTTCAGCTATGTTGGAAGAAACACAGGACAGATGTTTTAGATGCCAGATAAGGACATCTCCTGACCTAGGGGAAGTTGTGCAATATGTATGTTAGCAGGATGATTACACTACAGTGGCCAAGAGCACTTAGGAAAATACCACCATGAGCTCCACATTAATTTAGCATGATCACTGGTGCAGTCCTCAGCACAGGGAACTTCCTACGGTCACAGAGACTTCCAAGGGAAAGGAAAGCCTGGGAGCAGGCTGTGGCAAAGCAGTACTCCAGGACCTACAGCTCCTGCTAACCCATCGATCAGTGAATGCCTCTGAATCCACTTCCAGGCATCTCATCACCAGACTGGGGTTCTCTGGCAGCTCCCATGTCCACAGAGGTGGCCATGCAGATATCCCATGGACTAAGCTGTACCCTGAAAGTACAGTTTCAAGGAAGGTACATGACAATCCCACCAAGCTATCCACCATGAACCCTCATAGAATATCCTGACTTGGAAGGGACCCACAAGAATCACCAAAGTCCAAATCCAACCCTATTCCCCTTCCAGTGGCAGCCTACAAAAGCATGGGAAGCCAAGAACCAGCATTAGACCCAAACACAAGCAGGTGCCTTAAAACCAGTGATAGATTTTGCTGAAAACACATTTTGTGAAAGAAAAGCAACAAGTGCTGCAGCAAATAGAGATGAAAGCAGCCCTTTGCACCAACAACGTTTCAGGAAAGAAATGGCTCTCTCCCTATTAGGGAGACAGGAGCCAGTTGTATGCAGTTTAATAACATTTCAACCTTTATTTCAGATCACAAGCAAAGCAGGTCTCGGCTTCACAAAAGCACATCTTGGTTTAACTAATTAATTTGATAATCCGCTATTTGCAATCCTCAGGAGACATTCAGCTTCTAAAGCAAGTAATTACCACTAAGTGGCAACCTCTTTGTGGGGCCCAGTCTGATTAGGGAAAAAAGTTTCTTAAGCCAGAAATATAATCATGGTGTGATTTCCCAGAAGGACTGGAGGAGAGACTACATAACAACAGCTGGTCACGCTCACCATCTGAAGGAACAGGAGCAACTCAATTACTACGTCTCCAGCTACAACTCAAGATGTTGTTCAGAGCCACGTGCAACCTTGGCGCGCAGTTAACCATCAGGAGGCTTTACAGGAAGTGTTTTATAGGGACAGAAGTGAGGAAGGTCCCACTTGGGGGGGTCTCAAATACCCACGTGTGCCACAAGGGAAGGGGGCTGGGGGGAAATAAAAATAATAGGAAAAAAAAATTCACACATCAGACCTGCTGCAGCACGTGTTGAGGGAGGCAATTCTCCCCCTCTGCCCTCATGAGACCCCACCTGCAGTTACTGCACCCAGGTCTGGGGTCCTCAGCACAGGAATGACATGGACCTGTTAGAGGAGAACCAGAGGAAGCCATGGAAATGATCCAAGGGCTGGAGCACCTCTGCTGTAGGGGCATACTGAGAGTTGGGACTGTTCAGCCTGAAGCAGAGAAGGCTTTGGGCAGACCTTAGAGCAGCCTTCAGTACCTAAAGGAGGCTTACAGAAAAAGAAAGAGCAAGTTTTTATGCAGGAGAGAATGATAGGACAAGGGGGAGTGGTTTTAAACTAAAAGAGGAGAGATTTAGATTAGATGCTATGAAGAAATTCTTTACTCAGAGGGTGGTGAGGCACTGGCACAGATTGCCCAGAGAAACTGTGGATGCTCCATCCCTGGAAGTATGCAAGGCCAGGTTGGATGGGGCTTTGAGCAACCCAATCTAGCCAGTGGCATCCCTGCCCTTGGCAGGGGGGTTGGAACTTTTGGGTCCGTTCTAGTCCAAACCATTCTATGATTCTGTGTGCAAGCTCAGAGTGTGCAGTCCCACAGGGAAGCAATCCAAGCAGGGCAATGCCAGCCTCAGAGCCTCTCTGCCCAGACATTAAGGCACACTTTGATGACACAGTGCCCAGACAAGCCAGCTGGACTCCATACATGCAGAGCACTTGCTAGTTAGACTGGCTCCAGGCATCCCCAAGTGCCCGGGGTCTTGGCTCAGCAACAGCCCAGCTCTGGCATCGATCACTGCAGGGCCCATAGGACAAAGTCCTGCTTCTACACACACCCAGAACACCCATCTCAGGCTGAGCAGCTTTGGGCTCCTTAACTTTGGGCTGGGGGGGACACAGGTGCCCCCAGGCCTTGCGAAGTGGCCTCTCCAGAGACTTCTCCTTGAAGTCATGAACGCGGCCAGCACAGGTAGGAGCAGGGCTTGGATGGAAACCAGGGTTCCTGCCCTGATCAGGCCCCCTCCCAGTAGGCAGGTTTTCTCTATGGCACCCACACTCCAAAGTGTTTCCGCTCTGCAGTGGACTCCACTCTCGGATGCTGGGTCCCAGCATCCAGGTGCTCTGAGCATTTGGCAGGTGCACTGGTTGACAGGACATGCCCATACTGGAGAGAGGATCCCTATCCCCCAGGAGCCTGGAATAAAGACCTGTAGGACACAGAACCAGGCAGAGGCACACCTCTGTGGATGTGGGCCCAGTCAAGAGAGCTTAAACAGTTTAAGAGAAGCTGCTTGTCTGTCTTCGTGGAGTTTAGGCACTGCCAGCCTTTTCTGAGAACAAAGTGCTCTTGGCTTAGAAATCCACCTCTGGTTTCAGAACTGCTGCTTCAAAACTCACCACCGTCTCTGAAGAGAAGAAAAGATGAGCTTTCTCTGAAGAGCAGCCTAAAACTGACCTGTCTCTCTCCAGATCCCACATATTTAATGGCCCAAGACAGTCATCTGTTTACCTTCCCTGCTGGCAGTGATGTTGCATGCTATTTAGTCCCCACAGCACATGTTTATTCTATTCTCTGACACAGCACGCTCAGCTCCGAGCTAGATGTGCCAGTGGGCACCCACACCCTTCCTGCCCCAGCCCCTCTCCCACAGACACGGAGCACAGGGTCACACTTTACTGCAAATGCCGTCCTCAGCCACGCTGCCAGGGCCTGCTCCTCTCTCCAGGCCTGCTTGGCAGAACAAGGGCTGTGATAACAGGACCCCCCCCCCATGGCTCCACACCACCAGGAGCACCCCCAGCTTGTGTCCCTGCTCTGTGCCCAGCTCACACCTCAGCCACCAGTACCCGCAAGACACGTGCCCAGCCCACACTGGTATGGCCCTTGGAGAATGCCACTAAGCACCAGGCAAGGGCTGGGACACACTTCTGAGCTGGAGACCCATCCCTTCTCTTTCCAAAACCAACCTAAATCCAACTATGCCCTTCTAGGAGGGAAGGCTGACTGCTCTAACCAGGGGAGTGGGGATCTCCCCTCTGACCACTGGCTGCAGTTCCTGCCCCACAGTTTGCAGAGCCAGGACCAGCACCCTGGTCCTATCTGGGGTGACAGTCAGGGACTCTGACCCAGGAGCTCTGACCCCCAGAACTGCTGTTCCCCCTGGGTGCACACTCTGCCAAGCCCCCATCCAGCCCCCCCAGCCCCTCATAAGCCCCACACTTACAGCCAGCACTTGCAGAGCCTGTGCCCAGCAGATCCCAGTTGATCCTGCAAACCATTCTCCCATGGCAGTCTCTCCAGAGAGAAGGAAAGCTCTCACCTGCCTGCAGTTAACTCCTCCAGACCAGGCAGGCAGAGGAGCAGCCGGGTTAGCTCAGCACTCCCTGAGGCAGAGCCATAGCCCCAAGGTGCAGCTCCAGCTGCAGCCAGTGCCTTATAGAGCCACGTGGGCGTTCCCTGGGACCAGCTCTCCTGGTGCCTCTCACAGCTGGGCTGTGTTGCCCACTGAACTCTAGCAGTCCCACTGTAGGTCCGCCAGGTTCTTCTCAAACTACCCTTAATCTGGCTGGTATTTCCAACAGGAGAATGGCAGCCTGCTCAGAGCTGAGTGACAGTGTCCTCTGGTACAGGAGAGACCTGCTTTGTCCCATTCCAGCCTCGCCCAGCTTGTAGCAAAGAGGAAAGATCTTGGTTCTCTGTCTCAACAGAGCAGCTCTGCAAGGCTCCAAGCTGTTCAAGTCACTCTGCTGCAGGCAAACAGCAGTTTGGGGTCAGGGTCTTCTCCCCAGGGGACTCCATAGCCAACTCTGCTGTCTGCAGATCCAGAGCACAGGAGGTGATGGGAAGGCTCCCCAGATGCCACTGGGAAGGGCTGGTTTGACAGGGATAGGAGCAGTCTGCCATGGAACATCCACAGCTGGCAATTAGAGGAGTGAACCTCAGGGAATGCCTACAGCAAGGATGCCAAGCAGGAACACAGAGCAGATGGGACACTGGGCACAGCGTGTTCTGGGAGGAGGTGGTGTGATGTGGTTCACAGCTCCGACACCAGGGACCCTTCATTCCCAGTGTGGGCTGGGAGGAGAGGACCTTGCACTGGTAAGGAGCACATGACGTGGTGCCAGCTAGGGTGGGCACCTCCCCTCCACGGCACCAGGGCTGGAGAGCACTGGCAGGAAACGGTGTGATTCAGTGCCATCAGCAGTAATAACAATGTGTCTCCTGAAGGAGATGAGCAGCTTCCCCTTCAGTGACGCAGGGCGGAGGTCTCCTGCCTCCTGTCATCAACTTCTCCTGGTTCCCTCTCACTTGCCTTTCCTCCATCACCACTGCCACTCTCTCCCTCCTTACAGAGGGATCTCTGCTCCCAAATTGAGTCAGGGTAAGGTAATGACAGAGCAGCCATGGGAAGGGGACGGGAGGCTTAGACCCCTCTAGGATTCCTACAGGACTGTTAGACTGGGGCCATAAGTCCCCAGAGGCTTCCTTCCCATCACAGATCCATACACGTACAAGTCTCTGCTTCTTTTTTTTTTTCTTCATAGAATCATAGAACATTAAGAAGTTGGAATGGACCATAAAGATCACCTAGTGCCAAACCCCCTGCCGTGGGCAGGGACACCTCCCACTAGACCAGGTGGCTCAAAGCTTTATCCAACCTGGCTATGAATGGTGCCAGGCTTGGGGCATCCACAACCTCCCCGGGCAACCTGTGCCAGTGTCTCCCCACCTTCTCAG
>VYXB01009794.1:2033-21255 GCA_013397135.1 Pachyramphus minor | reverse complement strand
GGAAAAAAAAAAAAAAAAAAAAAAAAAAAAAAAGCTTTGGTTTTGGGGTCGCATTTTGCAGTCCCTGCCTGCATTTGCTGCTGGGCCAGATGAAGGCATGGGGTCCAGCAGGCAGGGGGCAGGCAGCCTGCACATCGCAGACCGCGCTGCACACCAAAGGAGAGCAGAAACCACAACATATATGTTATTGCTTTCCCTTTAGACCGCCGTTTAATGGGGTTGCGGGGCTTTCGCGTCCCACGCCGCGCCCCAGGTCCCCTGAATGGGGCGGCCGCCATCTTGGCGGGCGGGCCGGGGCGAGGCCTTGGCGTGGGGCGACACCTGCTGGGCAATGCGGGCCCTCCCGCCGCTCCCGGCACCGGCTCCGTGAGGGGAGCACCGCCCGGCTCCGTGAAGGGAGCACCGCCCGGCTCCGTGAGGGGAACATCGCCCGGCTCCGTGAAGGGAGCACCGCCCGGCTCCGTGAAGGGAGCACCGCCCGGCTCCGGCCCCGGCCCCGCCGCGCCCGACCCTCCTCCGATCCCCCCTACACCCCTGCTCCTCTATCCCCACCGGTCTGGGGGCGCTTTGGTTGCCTTTGGTTAAGCGACACCACACCCCCCGCCCGCGGAGCTGGCTTTAACGGAGTCACAGAATAGACCGGGTTGGAAAAGACCTCCGAGATCATCAAGTCCAACTCTTGATCCAACCCTGCCGTGGTTACCAGACCATGGCACTGATGCCACATCCAATCTCATTTTAAAAACCTCCAGGGACGGAGAATCCACTACCTCCCTGGGCAGCCCATTCCAATGTCTGATTACTCTCTCTGTAAAAATTTTTTTCGTAATGTTCAACCTAAACCTCCCCTGGCACAGCTTAAGACCGAGCCCTCTTATCCTGCTGGCATGGGAGACCTCCCCTGGCCCCTCCTGTCAGGTAGTTGTAGAGAAGGATGAGGTCTCCCCTGAGCCTTCTCTTCTCCAGGCTGAGCCCCCCAGCTCCCTCAGCCTCTCCTCACAGCACTTGTGCTCCAGTCCCTTTCCAAGCCTCGTTGCCCTTTTCTGGACCTGCTCCAGCCCCTCTATGTCCTTCCTGAACTGAGGGCCCAGATCTGGACACAGCACTCCAGGGGTGGCCTCACCAGCGCTGAGTCCAGGGCAACCATCACTTCCCTGCTCCTGCTGGCCACACTGTTCCTGAGCCAGGCCAGGATGCCATTGGCCTTCTTGGCCACCTGGGCACACTGCTGGCTCATGTTCAGCTTCCTGTCAATCCAAACTCCCAGGTCCCTTTCTGTCAGGTTTGTAGACAAATCTGAGCGCACCAAGGTATCTGCCTGACTTTTTACCCTCTTGATTGCACTCCTTCAGTCTGTAATTTCCTGTTTGCTTCTAAAGCTATTTTTACTAAAGGGGGGAAAAAAATAAAAATCAGGCATTTATAACAGTCCTGTCTGTTCCCTAGCAGGATAGAGCAAAGATCGGAGTGAGCCTGGCGGGAGACATGGATTAATTCCCTGGCAGCAGCCTGTCCCACCTCCTCACTCCACAGCCCTTCCATCCCGGCACCTGTGGGTCACGATCCTTCACTGCCTTCTCCTACCCACCAGCCCCACACTACGACATGGGAAAACATAATACTTATTGACCTTCATAGCTGGGTTTTGTTTGGGTTTTTTTTTCATCTTTCTGAGGTACCTTTCTGAAGCTTTTGTCAGCTTCTCTGTAAATAGAAGCGGGTAGGGATGTCTACTGGAAATATGTGTATCTCTGTGCAGATACGTGGTAGACAAGGGGATATCCTGGCTCTGGGAGCTGGGGCTTTCTAACAGAGCAGCCAGGATCCAAGCACCTAGGAGAAATCTGGAGGGGGTGACCCTTGCACAGGTGATGCTCACGTGGTCCCAGCACCATGAGGGGGTTTCTTGGGGCACCTCTGAGCCCACCATTCATCCAGCTGCCTGTGAGGGTCTCAAAGCCCCAAAACTGCTAGGGAGCCACACACAGTGAGGCCCCGGGTGTGTTCACAGCCAGAAGCTGACTTTCCCCCAGCCAGCCAAGGAGCCAAAGCTTTAAGTGGCTCTCCAACTTCAACAGCGTGGGCTTAGCTGGGCTCCAAAAGGCAAAGCTTGTGAGCCAGCAGGGATTGCTCCGCATCACTACAAGAGAGGAGAGCACAGGTACAGCAGAGCTGCTGCAGAGTCTGGGCTGTGCTTGTACCCCATGGCCTTTCCAAGCCCTTCTTCATGGACCTCCCTCAAACTTGGGGTGACCTGTGGTCCGATGTAGACCAGACCAACTGGGCTGGTGGCCACCTCCCCAGAGCACCCTCAGCACCCTCCCTCCCTCTCCAACTAACCCGCCATAGGTTTCATTTACCTTCAGGACAGCCTGGCTGTGTGGCCACAGATGCCAGGAGATGATGAGGTGAGAGGACCCAAGATGACTTCTTCAGGGATCTTTGCCTTCCTGGTGGCTGTGAGGAATAGCTCTGGCTCGCTGCAGGAATGATCACAACTCTTGGATCTGGAGTGCTCATAAAATCAAAGTCCCCACCACGTTGTCATCCGTCCTGGTTGTTCTGCAGGAGTCCCCAGGAGCAGCTGCTTGGTCACACAGTCGTCCAGGGATTCCCCGAGTTTGCTCCTCCAGAGGAAAGCAGGGAGGTGTGGATCACCCCACCCAGCTCCTGCTGACCTGAAGTTCTCGCTGATCTCGCCTGTCCTCAGCCAGTCCACAGTGCAGCTGTTCCCCTGCACAGCCGGGGTGTGTGGGAAGCCTCCTGGCCAGCCGGTTTTCCCGGCGGGTGGCACAGCCGCTGGAGAGGGTCCCCAGCCCTGAGGGGACACTCAGTGCCGGCACACGTCGAGCAGACCCGGGGGAGCCGAGGGGCTGGTTCCGCACACGCCGGAGGGGTGCAGCGCGGAGCACAAAGGCTCTCCCATCCTGGCCGCTCTGCCCTGGAACGCAGCATGGGAATCACTGCCCAGCGCAAATCTGTTCCTCATTATCCTCCCCGGCTGCCAACTGATCCCAGCTCCGTCACCCGCCGCTCGCTGCGCAGCCCCGGCCAGCTCGAATCCCGCCAGGCGAGCAACTTCTGCACGGCTTCGCCAGCCCGGGGGCAGACCCGCGCCAGGGCTGGCACCCCCCATCCAGAGGTACTGCTGGAGTGGAAACGAATTGTTCGTCCACCAACAGGCAGAGAAAGGTTCCTCTGAAAGCAGGGAGCAGGGATGGCTGCTTCATCATGAACAGAAAAGCAAATGCACGAGAGTGCAAGAAAGGTATTAGTCTGATCGTGTCCAGGTGAGATGGATGCCTGCGCAGATGGACGGGAGCAGGAAGGAGCAAGGAGCAGACTGATGTGTCTCCAAAATATGTGTACCAAATACATATACATACATATATATAAGTCAGAAGAAAACAGCTTTAGGAAGGCAATTCACAGGGGAGCTACCTACAAGGGGGCACACAGAAACCCAGCTCACCTTGAACAAACACATGGAAGAACAAGAGGCAGCAGGAAGAACCTGTCCCAGGGGAAATGTTTGCTGGGCATAAGGAGAAATTCATTCTGTGCAAGACCTGTGCAGCCCATGGTGTGGCTCTGGGACACAGACAGTTGACTGAACGTTGAATGTCCCTCCAATGGGGACATTCCAAATCCAATGGGACAGTGCTCTGAGATACCTGCTCTAGCTTTACCACCAGCCCTGCATGGAGCTGGGGTTGGACTGCAGACCTCCCGAGCCCCTTCCAGCCTAAAATTTATGTGATGCTCCAACTTGCATTGTGCAACAGCAAGGTGGTGATTTTAAGACTCGGTTGGAAGGCAGCCTACACCAATCCATTGCCCACAGCTCTTCCATCCAGCTGATGCCAGAGCTGTCTTACATCCCCTGCTGACTTCACGAGTTTTGGTACCACAGAGAAAGTGGAGGAGCTGAGTATTGGAGAAAGGAAATCCCTGTGGAAAAAATGTGCAGGTTTAATGGCAGGCTTTAAACAGAAGCCTGCATGCAAAATGACGGGTCTGGGATAGTCAGCTCTGGGATGGGGTTTACTTACAGTAACAGTCAGAGGGTTGGATGTTCTGGGTTACAGTGACAAGCAGCTCCTCTGGTTGTGCCTTACTCTGTCCCAGAGAAGCAGAGGTTTGGGCACATGTGTTCGTGGTTTGGCCCATTCCTTGTGTTTTTCCACTGAAGCACTTTAGTATTTTTAGGCTGAAAGAGGCTGCTCTGTGCTGTGCTAGAAGGATTAGAGCAGTCCTGTGCAGGCAGGATGCTGCAAAGTGAAATACAGAGAGTGGGGTACAAGAATAAAACCTGACACAACCCTGTGGGTGCAGCAGGAGCCACCACTGCTGCTCACAACAGGGTCGAGGGTGGGAAGAAGGGGCTCCAGGCTGCTGCCTGGTGGCACAGAAAGGCTGCACACACACATTAGCTTCTAGGCTCAGATATCCATGTGAGACAGCTCAGATATCCATATCCATTAGCATTTCCCAAAGCTGAGGTGTCTACTTTCCCTCCTCTGAGGAACCCAAAGGCTGCAGACCCACCACTTCCAGGAAACAACCTGGTACACTGCCAAAGTAATCGTGTCTGCAGGAGATGCTGGCACTGAGGTCCAGCACACAGAGCACAGCTCAGCCAGCACCACCATCAATGGCAGATGGGGAATGTCAGGAGGAGCTAGAGCTTCCACAGGGGCCAGCACAAAGCTCCCAGGGGTAGGAGCTGTATTTGACCCTGCCAAAAAGGACCTGGGGGCGGTGGTAGATGCCACGTTCAATACCAGCCAAACATCCACCTTGTGAATCAAGTAAACCACACTTACTCTCCTTCAGGAAAAGCGGAACCGGGACAGCAAGGAACAGGCAAAAGCAGCACACACCAATGCAGGGAGGCTCCTGTGATCCAGAATACCCTGAAACAGACCCCTTTGAACTGTATTTTTGGCAAGGAGAGAGGCAGCACAGCCATGGGAACGTGGGGGCTCCCAGCACGCTGCTGCTGCTGCTGTGCCGAGCCACAGCTCGGGGCACAAGGGCTGGCTGCAGGCAAGCACCTCTCTGGAAAGAATTTCACATTTTCCACAAACATTATGGAAACCAGGAAATCCATTTAGGCACATCGAGGCTGAGAGAGGGGCTGGGGCCTCGAGTGGAGAAGAATGGAAAAGCACAGCAGACACAGTGCCTGTAGAAGAGAACAGAACCAGGATGGGCAGAGGTTCCCAGACAGCAGAGAGACCAGACTGCTGTGTTTGCTCCAACTCGTTTATTGAACATTACAAAATACTCTGCATATATTTTCACATTATAACAATATTCTTGCAAATAAGATATTAAGTCTTGAGTCATTTGTGGTGCCCATGGCTACAGAAAACACTGACCCAGCTAGAGATTTAGTATGGCCCAATATCAGAAATCAAAACCAGAATAAGTCATACCTGAAATGCAAAACTATATAAAAACCTTTTAAAAACCTCATGCTCATCTGGTGGGACTGCCAAGGGGTCTCTGCTGAGCCCTGCCAGCAATCCAGGGGTCCCACCAGCTCACTTGCCCCACACTGGGCTCACCCACCCAGTGCATCCAAGTGTCCCCTTGGCACCCGCTGTTTCAGCACACCCACAGAGCTGGAACAGGCAGTTTTTACCCACTTTGGGGCATTAATAGTCCAAGTCCCCATTTTTCCCTAAGAGGAGCATCCCCAACCCTCCTGCACTTCCACTGTGCTCCTTTGTGTGCTGAGCAGTTCTTGGGGGCAGTTCTTGGCCCTTGGGGAGTAATTCTTGGCCCTTAAGGTCACACCAGGAATAATGCACTGCATGGGCCATTCCCACTGGGTCCCACCAACCCCTCAGGAGGGAGCAGGGGTGGCTGGGAGGCAAGTGGTGGGGACAGACTTTTGAAGATGCTCTCAGCTCACACCCATCACCCCTGTTCCTTATGTACATTCATACCTGCTGCTGCCTCCACTCCATGCACCACGGCCAGCCCTCCCAGATGATGGGCCCCAGGCAACTGGAGGGACTGGGACGTGGGCAGGATGAATGCCCAGGATGCTGTGCAGGGCAGCTGCCTCCTAGCAAAGCCAGAAAGCTGAACACCACAGGTGTTGGGAACACATCCAGACATGAGGCGTGAGGCTGGCACAGCGGGTTGGCTGCTAGAGTAGTCCCTGTGGGTACAGGTTCACTAGTCCAGCTCCTGGTGGAGCCAAACCCCAGGAGCGCTGCTCCCAGTCCTGAGAAGGTCGTGGCCTTGCCTCTGTGTTGCCTCCACAGCTGGGGGAACGCAGAGCTGCCGTGGCAAGGAGCCCATCTCTGGGCTCCTGGCTGAGCTCCACACACGCTGGGAGGAACCAGCGCTGTGGCCACCTCGAAGTCAACAGCTTGGTCACTGGGTGTGGATGGGCTCTCATGCACCGGCCACCAGTCCCAGTCCTGTCCACAGTCCTGTGTCCTACTCACAGCCAGGCTGAAGATCAGCTGATACTCTGACACCTGTGAGCAGCCACAGCCTGTTATCCAGCACCCCCACACCTCAGGGCAGCACAGCCATGACAGGACCAAGTCTGGTTGGGATCCCAGCCCTGGGAGGAACATCTCTATCCTCCCGACTGCTGAGATGTGTAGGGACCAGAGAGGAAGAATAAGGTTTGGGGTCTGTGCCTCCCTGGGCAGACAGGGCTGGTACCTGCTGTCGCAGCACAAAGCCAAGTTATGGACCAGGTGCATGAGCAAAGCCTGCCCTGCAGTGCAGCTCCAGGAGGAGTACTGGCTTCTCCTGCCACTCCTGGAGTTTACGGAGACACACACAAGCTTTACAACGCAAGACAGCAGAGCAGTCAGGAGGTCACAGCCTGTCTGCAGCCCCCAGCCCCTTCCCCACCCACAGGGTGCCTCAGAGGTGGCTCGCTCTGTTGAACATCAGCCACCTGGGCTCCACGGTGGGTGGCATCCTGCCCTGCTCCTCCGTGGCCATCAAAGGCTGCAGCTCCTGCTGCTCAGGGCCGTCTGGGCTGCTGTCACTCTGCGACCGGCCGCTCCTGGAGATGTGGCTGGGGAACTGGAAGCAGGAGCTCTGCTCTGGCGTCGCCTGGCTCGCAGACTGGGGTTGCTCCTCCAGCACAGGGCAGGCGAATCTCCTGTGCTGAGGTCCACTCTCAGTGCCTGGCGGCGAAGCGATGCTCTCCAGGGAGGAGATGCTTTGGTTCCAAGCCTTCTGCATATCCACTGGCACGATTTTGGTGGTCTCCGAGGAGACGTAAACAGCCAGATCAGCCTGGTCTCCTTTCCATGGCAGCTCCTTCTCTGCCAAGGTGGGAGATGGTGGGATGATACAGGGGCTGGGGCAGACATCCAGGCTGCCTGTGGGTGCAGAAAGAGCAACAGTGAGAAGGAGCTTGCACAGCTCTCAGTCTCTCCTTGGACCCAAGTCTTTCCTTGGACCCTGCAAACATGGCAGAACCACCCACTACCAAATGGCCATGGAATCTTAGAATAGTTTGAGTTGGAAGGGATCATCGAGTCCAACTCCTGGCCTTTCACAGGACAAGTCCAAGAATCACACCCTGTGCTGGCCCAGGGATGCAGGAAACACCAGGGAGGCTCTGCAATGCCTCCAGAGGACAGTGATTCTCCCATTCATGCCCTGCTGATTTTGGTTTTGTCCAGGCCAAGGCAAATTTGCTCCACAGGTGGAGGAAGGACAAGCTATCCACTGGGTGCTGCCCTGGGGTGGGGCATCAGTGCCTACCAGGAGTTGTCTTTCCCTGCAAGACCTCGTCAGTGGCTCGAGCAACAAACACAATCCCTTCATCATCCTCTCTCTCTGTCTCCGAGCTGTCGCTCTCCTCCTCCTCTGAGCTGACCATCACCAGGACAGGAGCTGCAGCCAGACAGAGGGAGTTGGGTTAAAGGATGGGGCACCCTGTGGGGGAAGGACTGCATCCATGGGAGAAGGATTTGGTGCCAGCGCAACCCTGGGCGCTGTTGTGCCACCGAGCTGCCAGTGGGCAGGCACAGCAGGTGCTTCCATCCCATCCCTCCAGGTCCCCCTGCCAGGACCTGCCAGCCTCACCTGCCTCCTGCCAGGGGATGTTTCTCTGTGTCTTCCCATTGGGCGTCTCTTTGTTCAGAGAGATGTTCTTCTGTGAGGGAAGAGGGACTGGCTGGGACTGGCCCTGTGCAAAGCCCTAACCCCAACAGATGGCCCTGCGACCCAGGGTGACCCTGGCCATGCAGATTCCCACCCTGGCTACATGGCAGGTGGCAGTCAGTGGTTCCTAGTCCTTATGCTTTGCATCCCCATGGCCCTGCAACAAAGTGCTCAGCTGCAATGGCTTCAAAAGCCTCCAAACAAGAGAAGACACCCAAAGCTCAATTTAAGGTGCAGCGTCACACTTCTGAGACTGGATCTGCACCAACACTCAGGCTGCTTTATGCTGAGTGCTCTTGGAAAAAAACCCTGGCTCCTCCAGGGCTTAAGACCACTTTGCTCAGGGAAGAGCCACACCACAGCAGTGCTGGTGTGGTGGGGTCACAAGGACACATGACACCTGCACCATCACACGCAGCATCACTAGAACTGAGGTGAGATGAGCTGCTTTCACTGCTGGCTCTGGAGCTGCCCTACAGCATCTCACCCACCACCACATGGGACCTCTCTGACTGCATCCTGGGGGAAGCCAAATCTCAGAGCTACGAAAAGAGCAGGAATTTGGGGAGCACTTGCCTTTTTCCTGCCCTTTTCCTTCAGCCTGGCCTTGCTCTTGGAGGAGCAGACATTGTGCTTTGTGGACTTGAAGGTCTCCAGGCGCCTCTTCATGTTCTGCCGGAAGATTTCTTTATCTTGGCGCTCTTGTTTATCTGGAGAGATGAAGTGACGGCTGTAGCTGGCCTTGTACTGGCCGAGGGAGAGGCAAAGAGACACAGGGTGAGCAGCTGGCCCCACAGAGCATCCTCCATCCCTGCTCCTCCTGCGGGCGCTGCTCCCCTCGGGGTCAGCCGCGGCAGTGCTCACCCGCCGCCGGGGCTTGTAGAGGCTCCCTCGCAGCACGTGGTGCATGGCAGCGTCCTCCTTGTCCCGGCGGCTCCGCACCGTGTCGATCACCTGCAGGTCCAGGCACGCGCCGCTCCCGCTCTCCCTCCTGCGGGGACGTGGAGATGGAGGGACAGGACTCCGCGCCCGCACTGTGCCAGCCCTGGCACAACCCACCCCCGGGGAAGAGGGCAGCTGTGGGCCCGCCCAGGGGCTCAGAGGGATGCTGGTACTCACAGGAGGTTTGTGACCGACGACTCCGACATGGACGTGCGGCTGGGCATGGAGGGCAGCGCCAGTTTGGCTGCTGAGAGCACATGGCCACCCTGGGAGGGGGAGGGCAAGGCTGGCATTGGGGCAGCAAGCACCCAGCTGGGCTGGGGGGGTCCTCACTGCCTGGCCAGAGGGTTCACATGTGACCATACCTGGGGGGAACCTCTCCTGTTGGGGCCATCCTGCTGCCTGGCCCCCACCACGCGCCCTTACCTGATCGACGAAGCTGATGGCATCACGGATGTTCAGCTTGTAGTAAACATCCCAGATCTCATCCCGCAGCCTGTAGGCAGATTTCCGCATCAGGAGCTGGCTCAGGTACTTCTTGTCGAACTGTTCCCACCTGTCACGAGATGAAGACATGGGCATTTCAGCTCCCACCATGTAGCACAGCCAGAGACAGCTGCCCACACAAGGCTGAGTGTCCAAATCACAGCAAAGGGAAGCTGGGCACACAGGACCTGGCTGTGCACAGGGACACACTAGCAGGGAAGGCAGGAGGGCAGGGGACATGCTGACCCCTCATCCCTGCCCAAGGGGAAGCCAGAGACCAGCAGGTCTCTGTGGGAGGTGGTGGGAGTGGAACTGGGGCCAGTGTGGCTGCCCTGCTGGAGCATTTCCCCTCCAGGAAACAGGTTTCTGCATCCTTTTCCTGTCGCCATGCTGCAGATAAACACTGCCCAGGCAGGAACAGGGCTGTTCCCTCCTCAGTGCCCAGCACAGCTCCATCCATGAGGTAGCACAGGGCCACTGCCACCCCCACAGACACCACATGGCCCCCCAGCAGCTTCAGCCTTGGCAAACAATGCCAGCTCCACACCATTCCCAACAGCACCTCCCTGAGCTCTCTCTGGGATGCCTTTGGGACTTTGATCTGCTGCACAACAGCAGCCAGATGGTGCCTATCCACAGCCTTCCTGGTCCTGCTGCCCTGCCTACAGCAGGAGTGTCCTCCTGTGGGGACCCTGTGATATGCCCCGATGGCTGGCAGAGGATCCTGGCTAAGACACTCACTTGTCCCGCCAGTAGTGGTAGCCGTGGTGCCCCACGATGTCCTCCACTGCTGCCAGGATGTGGTCAAAGGCCTTGAGTGAGGGGAAGAGGGTGAGAAGTGGTGGCAAGGCTGGGGTTGTCCCAGGGGTGCTGAGGCCATGCATGGCCCTCACCCAGCCCTGCCAGTGTGGGGAGCTGGGCAGCCTCTGGCACTTGCACCTACGTGCTCGTGCAGCTCCTCATTCAGCGTGGGCTTGTGGTGGTCACTGCGCTTCACCTTCAGCCACGTCACCAGGGGCTTGATGGTGAGGCCCTAGAATGGCAGGAGAAGGCAAGGGAAAGACTGGGAGGGGTGAGAGGGTGCATGGCTGGGGCACGGGGAGCAGAAGCAGCATGAAGTGACCAGGGACAGTGGCTGTGCCAGCCCCATGTGCCCCTACCAGCCCAACCCCCTGTGCCATGCCATAAGTCCCCAGCCCCACTTCCCCTCCTCCCTGTGACTCCCCTTCCTGTAGGAACCCCAGAGCCAAAGCCCATCAGCAGCTTTGTAAAGAGAACAGCTTGGCCAGGCACACACTATCACTGCCCTTGGAGCCAGTCCCAGAACAAGAGGCCAGTGGGGAAAAAACACGGGCCATGGCCCCACCAGCACAACAGTTGCCACGGTGGTCCTGCACCCCTGGTGATGGATGGGGTGCCAGAAGGCACCGAGGACCAGAGGCCACTTGAAAAGAGATGCTTTCCCCAAGCACATGTCCCCAGAGCAGCTCTGGGGCAAAAAAGCAGCACTGGAGGAGGGCACAGTGCCCATCCTCACCTGCACAATGACCGTGAAGAACACCACCACGATGGTGGTTGCCACAAAGTAGTCCTTGGCTTTCACCTTCTCCCTGTCCAGCAGGATGACCAGGGCGAAGGCCACGGCCCCGCGGAGGCCACCATACGACATGACCACCTGGTCAATCCTGTCCAGGGGGATGAGGCGGAAGCGGTTGAGCACACAGGTCTGGAGGACAACACCTAGGGAAGAAGGAGAGCCTGGGATGCTGGCAGAACCCTGCCTGCTCCTGGAGACAGTGCAAAATCCCAGCCAGGACCCACGGCTGGCCTTGTGCCCCAACCTTTCTTGGGGGGTACCCCTTTTTGGCATGAAAGGGGCAAGGTGCCACTGGCCAGACACACAGCAGGGCAGACTGACCCACGGCTCTGAAGAGCAGGATAAAGAACAGGGTGCCCAGCACCAGTGCTGTGTCCCATGCCCACTTGGAGGTGTCCACAGCCGAGATGCCCAGAAACATGAAGATGATGGTCTCTGAACTGCTGGCCAGTGTCTTCATGGTGTATTTGACCGTGGTGCGGGATTTCTGGGAGATATTGGCTTCCACGTACTTCTTGCAGCAGATCCCACAGAAGGTGACTCTGCAGAGGGGCAGAAGGAGCTGGCATGGCCCTACGGCAGGATGAGGAGCAGGGTCTGCTCGCTGCCTCTTGCTGCTCAGCGCTGCAACCCCGACCTCCTGGATCCCCTCGGGGGGCACCCCAGTACTCACGCCAGGATGGCGGAGAGCGAGACCATCTCGGCGGCGAGGTAGGCGACGTAGGCCAGGAGGAAGACGAAGAGCGGCTCGATGATGCGCACGCGCTTGGTGAAGCGCGTGATCAGGGCCAGGAGGAAGGCGAAGAGCAGCCCCACGGCCGTGCCCCCCAGGCTCACCAGGAAGAAGGAGGCTGGTGGGAGGAGAAGACTCATCTGCACCAAAGGCAAACGGGCCCAGCTCCTGTGCCCCACGGCCACACCAAGCCCCGTGTTCCCCACCCGGGTCCCCACCAAGTATCTCCCGGGGCTTGGGGCTTTTGATGATCCCAAAGCATCCCCTGGGGCACTTCTGTTATGGAGACAGGCTGACAGAGTTGGGTTGTTCAGCCTGGAGATGAGAAGGCTCCAGGGGGATCTTAGAGTCTCTTCCAATATCTAAAGGGGCCACAGAAGAACTGGAGGACTTTTGACAAGGGCATGGAGTGACAGGACAAGGGGGAATGGCTTCAAACTGACAGAGGGCAGGATTAGATTGGATATCAGGAAGAAATTCTTCCCTGTGAGGGTGGTGAGGCCCTGGCACAGGTTGCCCCAAGCAGGTGAGGCTGCCCCATCCCTGGAAGTGTCCAAGGCCAGGTTGGACAGGGCTAGTGGAAGGTGTCCCTGCCCACAGCAGGGAGGTTGGAATGAGATGGTCTTTAAGGTTCCTTCCAACCCAAACTATTCTGTGATGCTCTGCTGGTGGCCAGCATGTGTCCAGTGGGATGGAGATGACAGACCTGGGTGCTCAGTGCCCACCCCACAGGACAACAGCACCCATGTTTGCCCCTCTCCACTTCCACAATGGAGGAAGAGGCAGAGGGGCTGGTGTGGCACATACTCACCTACCCCCTTCACGTAGTCTGTGGCGTGGATGTGTGCTGGGCCCAGCTCCACAAAAGAGTTGAAGACCTTGTACAGCACCTGCAGGGAAGGCAAACACTTTGAGGAATGCAGGATATCCTGCCTTAAAAAGGGCAGGATGGACCCTGTGGAAGAGGCATCTCCTGCCCCAAACCTGCCAGTTGACACAGCTCATCTCAGCAGGCAAAGTTCCCCAGGGCCAGGAGAGAGGAAAGACCAAGAGAGCATGGCAGGGGTCTGCCCAGGGCTTGGGGACGTCACCTTCATCCTCTGACCTGGGAGAGTCCAGCACCCTGGCTGGCACTGGGCTCCACATTAGGGTTCCCCAAGCTGCAACTCACCACGGTGACAGCATCATTCAGGAGAGACTCGCCAAACACGATGATGAAGAGGGTCTCATTCACATGGACCTCCTCAAAGACAGCCAGCACTGCCACGGGGTCCACAGCTGAGATGAGGCTGCCGAAGAGCAGGAAATCCATCAGCCCAGCTTCAACACCTGGATCTGATAGGACAGAAGGACCCAGGTGAGGCAAACCATCCGCCCCGAGCCCCTCTCACCAGGCTGAAACAAGCCTGTCCCTCATCTGATCCCAGCTGCAGCATCTCAGCTGGGAGTGCAGTGGGATGAGCCCACTGAGAGTGTTCCCAGACCCCTGGGGTATCCCCTGTAAAGCAGGGCTCAGCACATCCTTGCTGCTATGGGAGAGGAGCGTGAGGGATGTCCCCCTTGGCACCCAGGTGCATCACTGCCCCTCTGGCAGCTACCACCTAAAGAGTCTCAGCAGCCCCACCTCAGGTCCAGGCATCAAGGAGTCCCTCAGGTCTCAGGAGAGCTCAAAATACAGCCCAGGCCGACCAGGGCCAGTGGCTCCAGCCAAGGACAGGGAGCATGGCAGTGAGCCAGCAGCACTAGCCAAGGTCAGCGACAAAAATAGCAAAGACATGAATCAGCCCAGTGCCAAGCAGGGCCCGTTTGTCCTGCACGCTTGACCGTCCTGCCAGAGCACCGCTCCCAGGACCCTGTTCGTGCTGTAATTCCTAGGAATCCACAGCAGGGACAGGCTGTGAAATCGGGTGCTTTGCACCTCCAGCGTGTTTTCTGTGGGTGTGGTCCAAGCTGGGCAGCCCTGCACACCCACCCATGAGCCCGGCCCGGTGCAGCCCCCAGAGCGCTGTGCCGGTGGCAAAGGAGTTCCAGAGCGTGCCCACCACCGCGTAGGTGAGGATGGCACCGATGTTGTCGAAGAACAGCCGGCTGGGCATGAAGTAGCCCGAGTCCAGGACGATGGGGGGCAGAAGGAAGAGGAAGAACATGTTGGGCTCCAGCTGGTACTCGGCTTTCTTCGCCACGGCCAACACGATGCCCCCCAGGACCAGCCCCAGCAGGATGAGGAGGCAGCTCTCCGGGACAATGGATGTCACCTTTCTTGACAGGTGGAAAACTAGAAAGGAAAAAAAGAATGAGAGCATCAGCCAAACAAGCATATGGACAGAGCATCCCAAATCCAGAGACTCCACGGAAGGATTGGGTGATGCACGACGGATGGGGGAAGGACAAGGGAGCACCTCAGGAAAGGCTGGCCATGTGTGCACAGAAGACCTTCCAGCTACCTCCCAGGTCAGGATGGCAGGTCCCTGACACTTGGGGATCTCCCTCTTCTCCTCAGCCACTGCCTAATAAGCCAGGCAGCCAGGCACTTTGCTGTTCCTGGCCTCTGGTATCTGCACTTACAGGATTAAAGCAGCCAGTGAGCACGTTCACAGTGTCACGAGCACTGCTGGCTGCTGCTCGAGTGAAGAAATCCTGGTTCGCCGGGACATGTTACCCCACTTGGAAACAAGGATGCTCAGCCCTGGTGACGGGGTGACCTTGTTTGCATCCGTCTCAGCAAGCAGCCAGAGCAGCCAGCAAACCACTGCAGCACAAGCCATGCCAGAGCACAACCTCCCTGAGCACCAGCCAACCTACCTGCATGCAAAAACACAGGCACTCGGGAGCTGCAGCTTTAGAGATGCTTGGAATAATCATTTTATTCCGTGCGAGGTTTGGACCAAACCTTAAGCTACCGTGGAACAGGATGTATTCTGTGAAGCAAGCAGAGGATGCCCTGGTAGCCATCCATCCATCAGCAATGTGGCAGTGAGCCTGCAGCTCAGGCACAAGCCAGCAGGATGCCAGCACAGGGGACTTGCTCCTCCAGGCACCCTTATCCCCAAGGCCAGGGCGTCCTGTGAAATCCTAAATCAGTCCAGCTTCCAGGTGGGCAACCCCCAACCCTCTGGATTTCTCCTCCCTAGCACAAGGTGCTGTGTTTTTGCTGCCCCAAAAAGAGCAGTGCTTGGGGAAAGGCTGTCAAGGGTCACAGCAGGTTTGCCCCCACATTGTTGAGTTCTGCCATCACTTGTGACATCCAGCCCAGCTCTGTAGCATGCCTTGGCCATCAGAAGAAGAAATCTTCTCCTGGGGAGTGGGTTCCTCCAGGCACCTCCAGAGCTAGCCCCATCCTTGCACACCCAGCAGGTACTAGGGACATCAGGGCAGGCTCTGAGCCATCACTTAGCTGCAAGCCCAGCCCTGCTGCCAACCCAAAATCCAGTCCCTAAAGCCCTTTAGCAGAATTAAAGGTGCCCATTCCTTGTGCCAAGTCATCTCTCCAGAGGAAAAGCTGTGTTGTGGTCACGCATCAACCCCAGGTCACTTGGCTGCTTCCCTCCTTCAGAAATCCCATGGACAGACCTTAAGGTCTGCCTAGCCCAGGGTCCTGTCTCCAGTGGCACAGACCTGGAGAGGAGCCCAGGAACAGGCAGTGCTTCTTCAGTAGCTTTCCATGTTTCTCTATGCCCTTGTCATTCTCCTCTGAACCTGTCCCAGTCCTGCTCTATCCTCTCTGAGACAGCTCCCAGTGTCCCTGAGATGATGACACCCTGGGAACTGAGATCATAGCCTCCTGAGGTTCTCCCTTTCTCCTTTCCCAACACCTCCTGGGTGATTTGCTTTCCTTCACCGTGGCTGAGCTCTGAGTTAGAGGAGATAATTTAATGCCAAAGATCTGGTTCCCAAGCAGAGACAACACCTTTGAGCCCACCCCTCAGCCCACTCACTAAGGCAAATGTGCAGGCTAAGGGCCACTTCTCCCCTCATTGAGGGCCTCGAGAGGTTGCTCCTTGGCACAGTAAGCTCTATCCATGCCATCCTGGCAAGCCCTGACACTGCTCCCCTGCCTTAACGCACTGGAAACACCGCTGCAGCCAGCAAGGGCAGAGCAGTGAGGGATGGTGTGACCTGCAGCTCCATCACCAACCAACTCCAGAGGAAAGAGCCTCTGCCATAACTCTGCCACTGAGCATTCCAGCCATAGAGCCTGGGACATCCCCCCTCAGCTCCAGCTGCCCCCACTCGCTGCTACGGGCTGCGACACAGCCCCCAAGGCCGTGGTGATGTGGACATTGCAGCCCTCCAAGCAGACCCACAGCCTGGAGAAGGGCTGGCTGAGCTTCATCCAAGTCAAATTCCTGCTAAATGACCACACAGGCTGCTGCAGAGCCCCGTTCACCCCGCACAAGCTGCCTTTGCCGGCGGATGAATGGTGCTCGCTCAGCGCCTGCAGCAGGCTGTGAAACCGCTTCCCGCCCACGGGAACAAAGCTCTGAAGTTTTCAAGAAGGGAACGAGGCGTCCAGCCCCTTTCTGCATGCTCAGGAACATTGCCAAGATCCCTGTTCCCTGCTTCAGCAACCCATCTGCATTCCCCATGCTGGGGGGGCTATGTCCTGGCTGGCTGGAGAGACCCAGGAGATGCTGTGGGGATGTGGGTCCTGGCTGTCATCCATCATGGAAGTGTTCAAGGCCGGGATGGATGGGGCTTTGAGCAATCAGGTCTAGTGGAAAGTGTCCCTGCCCATGGCAGGGAATTGGAACAAGATCAACTTTAACATCCCTTCCAACCAAAATAATTCTTAGTTCTATGATTACTTTCCAAAAACTTGGGCAAAGAAAGGAGCAGCATCACTGGGAAAGACCCTGTTTGTCCAACACACCCTGGCTGATGAGGAAAGCTGCCAACCTCCCAAGCAAACGGCAGCACATGAGCTCCCCTGAGTCGCAGGGAGCTGCCAGTGGGGACAGGCAGAACGAGCTCTAATTTTACACGTGCTAGTCAAGGATTTCAGCATTAAAGGTTCCCACAGCAACAGTAACTTAGCCACATGTGAATTAACTTCAGAGCCATAATCCATGCTCAGGCATCCATAATACAGGATTTGCCAGTGAGAGGACTTGGGGCCAAAACCTGCTGTGCTCCTCTGGAGCTTGGGAAATGGCAAAACACTGAAACCAAGACGGGAGCGGCCGGGGACAGAGCTGATGGTGCGAGGAGAGAGGGTTGCAACCCATGAGGATGCTGCTGGGTGGAAAAAAGTCTGTCTGCTGGTGAACCCCTGCCCCTGGGCAGCCGTGGGTAAGGAGCACATCTGGGGCAATGCTCCTCACTTCTCTCTTCCCCACATCCCGTGCTCTGACCAAGGAGGGAGAAGGCAGCAAAGCCCAGATGGTGCCTCACTGTGCAGGAAGGCAACACCCAAGCCAGTTTTTCCCCGCCCCGGGTGTTTGCTGGCTCAGGGCACCCCAGCATCGTGACTGCCTCTGAGAACAGAGCCCACAGTGTCACTTCCCCATCACCCAGGCATGGGGCCACTTCCTCCCCTGCAATCACAGGGCTGTGAGCTGGCAGCCCAATGCCACAACCACAGCGGTTCCTCTGCGCCAGCCTATGCCCAGTGTCCACGGCCACCAGAGCTGGCACTGCCCTCTCCGCTCCCCAAAATTCTCCACCCCTGGTTTGTCTCCTCTGTGGGCTCCTGTGCACTCTGGGGACCACACACGCCACCTCTGAGGATACCCATGCCCAGGCTCTGAGCACCCATCAGATAAGCCAGACAGCTCAAAGCTACCAACCATCAGGGTTGTGTCTCCCAGATGGAGAGGGAGAGTGACCATCAGCTTTCCTCAGGCCTGGAAGAGTGTGGCAGGTCTGGGGGCTTGGGAATAGTCCCAGCTCAGGCCCCCTTGCACCCACTGGGGCAAAGTCCAGGGTGCTGAGAGGAGCACATCAAGGGAAACATGCACAGGGAGCAGCTCCAGGGAGAGGTTTGAGAGAAGAAAATAAGAGCCAGGAAAGGGAATTTTCTCTCTGATCTTCTGCAGGTAGGAGGGACGCACTCAGCAGCTGGAGGTGGCACAGCTACAGCAGAGGGCTGTATTTTTAAGCTTACAACGCCCTGTAATTCATTCCTCGCGATGCTTCAGGTCTCCCTTGCGAGAAGGCAAGGAAGGAGAGGAGTGTGAGGTCCACAGTGATGCTTGGGACAGGCAGAGGCCAGCTGGTGGCCAGAGCTGTAGCTGTGCCCTGTGTACCAACTGCTGCAGGTCCCTGGCTGCTCGGAGACTCCCCTGCCTAACTCTGAACCCCCCGGTTCCAAACTGAGAGGGTGCTCGCACCCACACCAGGGGGGCTGTGCCCACAGCAGGGACACCGAGGAGGAAACCTGCCTCAAGGTCATGGTCTCGTCCCCTGGGCCCAGCACTGCAGGCAGGGGCACTGCGGGGGACCAGCCCCTGGGGACCCTGTTTGGCACCCACTCGGGGGCGTCCCCTCCCCAGCGCCCCGGGTGCTGGTGGGGGAGCCCAGCCCTGCGCAGCTCACACACAACATCCTCCTTGCGCCTTCCCACGCAGCCTCTGGCGGCGGAGCCTCCCCCGGCTGCGGGGTCCTGTGCTGGGCACCACGAGAGCCCGAGGCCACGCCGATCCCTAGTGACCCACTGGAGGGGACCGCAGGCACGGACCCGTCCGCAGGATGCTGGGGACACATCCTGCCTGACACTGGCAGCACCGAGCCCTTCCCGGGGCTGGGCCGGGGCGGGGGGGGGATCAATGGCTTCCAGACCTGCCAATGGCATGTGCCGTTCCAGCCTTTGGGAACACGCGACATCCTTTGGGGCATCTCTTCCCTCCTCTGCGCCCACCCGTCCGTCCATTGCAGGGAAAACAGCGTCGGGCCCCCAGCTCGTCCTTCGCGTGGTACCTTCGCCCCGGCCCCGCGCATCACCCCACAGCAGGGCACGGAGGATGCGGCGCGGCGTGGGGCTGTCCCCGACCCCCGCGGCCCCGCTGGGGGTGGTGACCCGCCGGCTTTGTCCCCGTGACCCGGTATGCGGTGACGCGTCTCGTCCCGAGTGCCCCGGGGCCCGCCGGCGATGCCCCGGTTATCCCCCCGCCTTCCCCGGGGGCTGGGCACGGGGGACCGGAGCGCGGAGAGACACGGGGACACTCACCGATCTTGGCCAGGCTGGCCACCAGGATCCAGGCGGCCACCAGGCAGGGCGCCTGCACCTCCTGCCACTGCCACCGCAGCAGCTCAGCTCCCGCCGGGGCGGCGGGGCCGGGGGAGGCCGCCGGGGGCTGCATGGCCCCGCC
>VYXB01009793.1:1314021-1333554 GCA_013397135.1 Pachyramphus minor | reverse complement strand
ACAAACTTCACTGAGAGCAGCAGAAACAACACCCAGTTTGAAGGCTGAGGTGGCAGGTGTGCATTCCCACAGCACCCCAGTAACCTGGGTGGTTACTTGGCACGTGGTCACCTTGCACCTGCCCTGACTGAGTTGTCAGCATTCCAGTCTTTCACACTTGTGGATACATCATTCTCCTAGGACAATAGTACCACCCTTATCTTATCTCAAGTTCCCTTCACAGTCCAGATTACTAGTCATATTTGGGGAAAAGAGAAGAGAAAAGAAAAGGTGGATACCAGAATTTTTGTGTAACCCAGGCCACAAGGCTGCTGGGAAACGATCCAATTTGGATAGGACTTTTGAAGAACTACTTACTATACGTACATTGTGCATGGAATCTCATTTTTAGCAGATAAACATTCTAAGAGTCTCCATCTCAGTTCTCCACTAAGCATGTCCCTGTTTCTTGCATCTTTCCACTAACCTAATAATGTAAACAAAAAACCATTCAAAATTGTAAGTGGCTATTATATGAAATTTCTGGAAGAGTAGAATTTATAAAAGCTGGCAAAGAGGTAAATTAGGGTTAAACAGTAACACAAAGTTCATTAACAAGAGATAAAAAATTCCCCAAACTCTCCTGAGCTTATTATTTTCCCCCTTCATTTTCTGTCCTTGAAAAGAAAGCACAAAGGAGGAAACACAATAAGACAAAACCAAAGCAATTCGCTTGACAGCAAGTCACGATAGTGCCTCCTTTGCTGTCTATCATGTTTGATCCTCTCAGATTTTGATTCTCTCAGAAATTCAGTGTTTTTCCTTCTATTTTAGTCTCTTCTGACTCTTTCACCATTCTCATCACTATGGAAAGTACTTTATTTCATTGATTGAACAGAATTTTCTGTACCTGATCTTACAAAATGGGCTGTGTTCTCTCATTCATCAGTTTCAAGATGCATAGTTGTGTCTATTAATCTCCTTTTCTCTATTTCCTGTTGTAAAAATATAATATTTTTTGTGGTCACTACATTTCTCTGTGCAGGTTACAGGCTTTTGCAAGTGTAAGAGGAGTTGTTTGTTTTTCCTAAAGTGCTTTCAGGAAGCTAAAACATTTCAAAATCTGATTCTTTCTGTAGGAAAATTTCTTACCCTTGTACATCTGTAGAGAGAAAACATAATGATTTACATATTTTAGAAAGAAGATGCTTTCTATATAAGGACAGTTCTTTCATATGTTAAGCAAGATCAGTCAATTTTTATCATATTTTTGATTCCATAAAATCACAACCCTGTCTTTGAGGAATTCTTTGCTAGTGGAGATACAGGAATAACAAGAGCCCCCTCCACAGCTGCTGCTTGTCAATAGCATTGCTGTATCAGCAACATGCTTAAGCAATCTGGGATGACAGGAATGCTATTTCCTTTCTCTCTCCAGGTGGGAGCCACTCCTCATTCTTTCCATGATTAAAGAGAGTGACCCTAATGTCAGCTGCCTGTGATTCAGGAAATATACCACCTTTTTGTAATGACAGTTTTAGGCTCCAGGTTTTAGTGCAAGGAAGAGGGTGGTTTGGTTTGGTTTAGTTTGGGTTTTTTTTTGTGATGGGGGCGAGAGGGTGAGGGTGAGAATGGGGATAGAGGAAGGGGGAGTTGGTTTGTGTAATCATTAAGTTCCCTTACCTTGTTATTAACCAAGAAGATGTACATGGAATTTTGCTAACACAGTTATGAACTGCATTGACAAAGGACTCCTCGTGTTCTTTTCACAAGTCACATCCCAAATAATGTGTGGTTCTGTTCAGTAGTATTCTTTCAAATATAGTTTTATATCTCCTAAACCATAAGAGGAATATCAAGTATAGAATATTCTTACAAAACAAAACAAAAAACCCCATGTGTCATAATTGAGTGAAATCACGCTAACTTCATTCTTTTAACTTACTGGTAACAAGGAAGTTCCATGGGGGGTTAAACAAAGTCACAGGCTGACTCATATTTTACCAGAAAAATATTGTCTCTGCTCAGTAAAAACTTTTTACTCAGATCTTGATATGTGGTGAATTAGACACAGTAAGTTTTATGTCCATACATTGAATCATTTCTATTAATTGTTCCCAAAGCAACTTGTATGTATACCAAGTATGACTTGGATTTTTCTTTTTGCACTTGAAATTGGTGTGGGATAGAGCTGCATTATGTATACAGTAGAAAATAATGCAACTTGCTAGTAGGAGATAAGCAAAGCAGCCTTTCAAGTGCCCATCCTACACATGATTCTGAGGGAATTACTTCAAAATTATTTAATTTGGTTGTGTAACCTTAATGTTCACTGACTGTTAAAGACCAAAGAGAGATGTCAGTCATCTGACTTGAAATAGGCACCTTATGAGTGCATGATCTCCCTCTGATAACATTCAAAGCACCTGTCCCTTGTTGATTCTAGAATCAAATGCAAGACTGCTTGACTATACAAAATGCAGAAGCTTTCTTTAGAAGGACTGACTCACTAGGTTCTTCAAGACAATTGAAATTCGTTTGCAAAAACTGCATTAACTGGATTTTGTATCAAAAGGGGTGTGAAAAGTTCTTGCAGATCAAGTCAGAAATGTAACCTAAAAGCTTTTGAATAATTGTTTGGTTTACAAATTTCATTTCCTAATTTTGACTTGGAGAAAGTACTGAAAATTAAGGTTACAAAAAACAGAGGAAATGTTAAGTTTGTCTGAACACTAAACTGTACATAGATGAAAAAATATGAGTCAAATACTTGCAAGAGCCAAGTAGAATTTAGCAAGTGAACACAAAAGACCAGCAAAAGAAAATGTTTCCTTACTGAAGAAAAAGAGACTTTCTGCTTGAGGAATAGTTGTAAATACTTCGTTTTATCCTTCCCAAATCGACAAGCAAACTGCATCTATATTCATATAGAAAGTGAAAAAAACCCTCAACATTGCTTAGATTTCTAATCTTGTAAACACTTAGCTACTAAGATCTCAGAAATTTTTCTTCTTTTTAAGAAAAATTCTTTTGAAGATTAGAAAGAATAAAGCAGAATGTTGGGTTTAATAAATGTTTCCAAATTAATCTCCTATACAAGACTTCTTCACCATTATTCTGTCAATAAGTGATTTCCCATAACCACAGTGTTACAAAGCTGGAAGTGTATTTACAGCACAATTTAAAAGGACCTAAGCAAAGTGCAACTATTTCTCTAAAGTTGACCTTTGTAAACGAATTGCAAATGTAATACTCCAAGATCAAACAAAAAAAGTAAACTCAGTTCCTCTGCTGGTATCCTTTCATTACAGTATCACTGGACTAGGTTCAGGCTTTACTAATTGGTACATACCTGTTATAGGAGTTGGACTAGCAGCCTCAGTCTTACAGCAGCAGGAGGAAGGGTTGCTATGGAACTAATTACAGCTATCAGCGGTAGTTCTGTTTTAAATGGTGTAGGAATTAGGCAGTCTCCTAGAAGCACACACAAGTGAATTTGCCATTAACAATGAGCAGCTCTGTGAAATAAATGCAGTATAAATTTACTTAGTCCATTCTGGGATTAGGCAGACAGCTCAACTCTTATTTAGCCTCTGAAGTAAATTTCAGTGAAAAACTTAAGAGGCTTTTCCGTGGTAAAGTGAATTTTGCCACATACTTGGTGCCTTATTACAATACAGACTGTATTCCAATTCCAATTACACTAATGCAAGCTGTGAGTAACTTGATTGTGCTCATTGGAATTACTCTAGATTTACAACAGTGTTATCTGAGATTTACACCTCTATAAATTAATCTGAAATGTGGCCTCATGGTCTAGGTGGTTCTTAGCTTAATAGGAAAAATATAGTTTCATAAATAGTTGATATCTTTCATACTAATTTGGGACCTACTCACAGCTGCTTATTTACCCATTTATATTATTTTTTTACACCAGAAACACGCCCAATTAATAGGAGAGGTAATTCACTCACTGCTCATGATAAGCAAAACTTGACATGTCACCTATTCCCACATAATATTTATCTCCCTGAAATGTTTGGTGCTGTTCTTAACACTGTAAGAAAGGTAGAGGTTTGTTGTATCATGGCACCTTTTTTCTAAGGCTGCTGAAGTAACCAGCTATTTTCACAGTGATGACCATATAAATCCGTGCTATGGATTAGAACTGACCTAGCGGGGAAACCACAAATTGTATGTTTTTGAGGAACATGGGTAGTGGAAAAGGACTGTAATATTAATTAAAATTGTTACATGAGATTGTCAAATTGTCTCTCAGCCACTCTAGATTTCATTAAAAATCTCATTGCTGTTTGGGATCTAGAATTTGCAGAGCTACAGGGACAATTGAGACAAACCACATTTTCTTTTATATAAAATCAATTGCTTTTAAAATGTCAAGAAAATTATATGTGCCCTCTATCTTTCTTTTTGTACTGACCATTGGGCTTTTTGTTATTTTTTTCATAGGAGTATTCCATATAATGGAAGGTGCAGAAGAAAAATCATGCAAATTATGATTACACTAAATTAAGCTGTTCTCAGCTCTGTTAGTGAGCTAAGGCCAGGTTGTGTTGCCTCCCAGAGGCCTCATTGTTCACTCTTCCAGGCAATAAAATAGTTACTCCAGAGTCATTACTGTGTATGAGACAAGTTGCTGCATCTCCCCTCAATGAGGAACCTGACCCGAGGACTTTATAGCAACAAATCATCCAGTTTCTACACAGATAATTTAACTCCTGCTCTTCTCAGTCCAACAGAGAAATTACAGTGATGTTACTGTAGACAAGTGCTTTCCTAATCTTCATGTGGGGAAAAATGTCCTTTCTTAGAGATGACAGTCATGACACCATATGGGAGTAATAGTGTGTCAGACTACACATTCTGGTTTATGATACTTTTAACTATGTACTCCAAACTAAAGAAGCAATGTGCACCAAACCCCAAACCTGCATTTGGAAAAGAAAATAAGAGTAAAAAAAAAAGTAAACGAACTAAAGAAAAAAAGTCAGTTCCAAAGGAAACCTGTAACAGCAAACACAGATTACTTGTCATCACCTGTATGACAACTTGCACAGGCACAAAGATGAGGTCTAATGCTACTACTTTGATTTGTAGGAATATAGTACATTGTTTTGTCACAGAATAATATAATTTCTGAAATTTTAAAGTTCTTTATTGTTTCTTTCTTAATGGAATGAACTTAGAGAAATAAGAGGGAATAATGAAAGCTCTTTTACTTCAGTGCTTCAAATGGTTCCATGAAGTATATTTTACTTTCTGATCTTTAGAGACTGGTAGTAATAGAAGCATGTTTGGATACCAGCAAACTTACTTCTATTTTGTTTTACTGTCAGTGGAGCAATGAAACAACAAAAAGCCAACACTTTTCTTTGTCTCACACATACATGTACAAAACCAAAAATAGACTTTATTTAAGTAAGTTAAATTCTTAATCTTTTTTTTTTTTCCCCTGAGGTAAGAAGTCTGGAAGATAGAATGGAGGAATATTACTTGGGGTTTTTTTTCTGTTTCTCATGTTCTTTGCAAAACTGCCCAGATGGCTACATTCCAACTGCTCCAGAAAACAAGAGTTAGCAAGAACCTAATCAATGTACTGTATCCAAATGCTTAGTTTGCTTGCATATTGTAAAGCTTCCACCAGTTTCCAGAACACAGACAAAGTAAAAGCTTAGTCCTGGCTATCCATTGGAAAGGTGACAACTCCTGGAGGAAAAATTGCAATTGAAGTTAAACAAATGGGGCAAACAAAAGCAATTGCAAAAATTATCAAGGGCCACATAAACACCCACAAGATAGCTCTGAGATGTTGTAATTATGGACAAATCAGTACTATGCCACCTCATGAAAATAAACAAAACACATTTTGGCTCTTGTACCTTAATCAGGTGGGAAAGAGTTGGTACTAGACAATTAAAAAAACCCCTTTGCCTGTTAAATTATAATGGTACTTTCTCCAGCTTATACGTCATCCCTTGGGTAGCAAGTTTAATTTGCTTGCATAAGCTTATGTTGGTTAGCTTGGTGGAATAAACCGTGCCACAAAAAAAATGTTTTCTCCTCATTTAGTTGTGAATTTTTAAAAAAGAAAAAATCACATATGTTATCAGAAAGCATTTGCAGAATAGATGTGGTACAAATGCTAGTAAAGAGCTTGAAAATATTTAGAAAAATAAAGCTGAAACATTATAATTCTTATGATTTAAATTGCAACATCCAACATCCTTTATGACTTTGATTTTCTAATAAACATATTAACTTACTTGTATGATTGCTTTCTTCACATGTCCACAGAAAGTTTAACTGAATATTTCATAGATAATAAAGTCTTTTTATTATGCCTACGTTATGGCCAAGGAGCCATATGACTCAATGACTCAGAGGATGTGATGGGTAGATTTACCATACATCACAGGTATCTAGTTGTGAAACACAGTGCAAACTTCAGAAGATCAGAATATGAACTTGTTTTTCTTAAGGGCCGTAAGTACAAATACAATTTTCCAAGCATCCATGAAGTATATTTCTTGACATGCCCAGAAGTCTTGACAGTGCTTAAAGACTTGATAAATTACCTTATGCTCAGGGTCCCTAAGGAACTACAAACTAAATATTTATCTCCCTGTCTTGTCCATGTACTTATTGTAGTAGATGTTCCCAGAACAAGTCTGCTAAACCACACTGTGTGCAAGAAACAGCTGCCAGCTGTGGTGCCATCACTATCTCCTAAGAAGGCAATAAGAGCAAAACTGTCATTCATACATGAGAAATTATGTTTAATTTCCTCTTCTCACTGGGGGAATTTAAATGAGTGCCTCTGAAACACTGGAGTATGCAACAGCATGCAGCATAAAATATATACTTGGTTCAGATGGGATATTTTGTCCTCTCAAATCTAATTCAATTTGTACAGAATAATTAGACAGAATAAAAGTAGCAAGTTAGAGCATGAATACAGGAGTGGGTGCAAACAGGCTTGATCACAGAGTGGCTTGAAACTGTGGGTATGCTGCTGTTGTGCTTTGTCCCCACAATCAGAAGACTCAAGCTGGCCCAACATACCTGCCATAGGGCACTGGAAGAGCTACCTCAGTAGCAATTGGTTTCGAATCTACAAACTGCTGATTATTATACATGTTAGAGGGGCTATCCTGCTGCCCATGATTTCCTGAAATCAGAATATATTTTTCAGAATTAAAGAATAGATTTGAATCTCGTGATTACAAATCATTAAATGATTGGCTATGACTGTCCAAAAGGAAGTTCTTTCTTTGCTTTTTTGTTTGTATCTGGGGCAGAAAGAGACTACAAATTATAAACAGATGAACTATGTTTTCTTTAGAGTTATGAAAATGTCGAAGCCAGTATGTTTAACCACCAACTAAACGAGAGTGGATGTCAAAAGGAGAAAAAGCACATCATAGGTGCAGGAATCATAGTAAAAATCTTAGCCATGCTTAGCCATTCTTAGCCATGACTATGAGTCAAAGATATTTCAGCTGCTTACTATAACAATCACGAAAAATCTGTGTATATATACGTATATGTGTTAATTCTGTTCCAAACCTACTGCTTGGTAAGAGGCCAATATATGTGAGAAGATTTTTTTTTTTCAATGCATTCTTTTATCATTTACAGGGGTGATTGATTAACATAGAAGATGTTATGTGTGTTATAGAATAAGAATTATTGGCAGACTATGTGAACTTTTCTGAGATTTTTCAGGTCTCACAATGTACCAAGTGCTTTCCTAGAACACACTAAGACTCAGGTATTAGCAGACTTTCACCAGAGAAAAAAGAAAAAAAAAAATAGATGAATATCAATGACCTACTTTTTGAAACATGGGAAAACAGTCACTCAGAACTTGAGTAAACTGATCCAACCATCTCTACATATAATTGTCCTTCAGCATTGATAGCTAAATCTCTAATTCCAATGGGGAAAAAACTCACTTGAAAACTCAGACATGGGCTTTTAAAATGTCAAAATTAAAGCTAAAAAAAAAAAAAAAAAAAAGCCAAAGAAAAAGAAATGAGCATGTGATTGCTATTTTTATGACAGCTTTAAAGAAGAATAACAGTCCTTTTGACCTTGACAATTATCAGTTCCCTATCTGACTTTTTTTTTGTGTGTGTGTTTTGCCAGGTTTTACAAAGTTTCAACACTAAACAAGATAAATGACAGTGAACAGTATCAGTTGTCCTGCAGTATTTTCTGCAGTACCCAGGGGTTGCGCTTGTTTTTAGTGTATTCAGCATAGAGATGAGATGTGCTAAGCATTTTATTGAATTTGTAGTCAAGGTGCTGGTGTAGTAATAATCGTCTGTTTAATTTGCCTTCTGGGACAAAATTCGTTAGCCAAATATACTCTCTTCACTCTTTTATAGTAAAGCTGACTAGTTTTGAATGAAACTGAAAACCTGAGCAAAATTATTCTTGAAATTCTACTGTTTTAATTTCAATTAAAAGCTATTTTAAAGTAGTTTTCAAGAAAAATAATCAAAGGAGATCAATAATAATCAAAGGATTCTTGTCCAATATTTCTGTCAGATAAAAAACCCAGAAATTTTAAAAGTGTCAAAAAAATGATAAACTGGCAAAAATGTATCAATGAGAAATGACTGAAATGCATAAATTGACCAATAACAGTCTCAAGAATTTTGTTTTTTCTTATGTATTAAATTGTGAAAATAAGTATAAAACAAACAAATAAATAAAAATGATCTATTGAGGATTTGAAAGATCTTTAATGTTATGGGCACAAAGAATCCCATGGTGGTTGTGTCTCCATATTTTATTCCATATGTGTTTTTTTAGTTTGTTTCCAGCTCTGTGCTTTCTCAGATAATTTCAAGATCTATCGCAAAAAGCTTTGACTTCCTATTTAATCCAGAGATTTTTGGCTGACATACTTCAGTATATATAATATATAAGCAGTGTTTTATGGTATAATAATATCATTCTGGCTAGCTCCAAGGCAAGTTTCAAAATATTAAAGACAATTTGAATTTTTACAATTAACACAAAAAAAACAGTTATGATCATAAAATTATCTGAATACCAATATAAACTAGACAAGAGGCAAATCCAAGGGCTATATGGCATGGACATAGATGATTCTTCTTACAGGGAGTTAGCACAGTAGATGCAAACTAATCTAAATAATTTACCATGAATCACTCTTTCAAACAGATGAATTTAACAGTGCTGATGTAAATTCTTCTCTCTGAAACTGATTTCTCTTGTATATCAGAATTTCATCTGATGTTTACCTCAGTTTATCTGAGGAGAACAACTCAGAATCCATTCCTACAAGCAAGAATTGCATCCACTGTTTCAGGGGAAAAAAAAAAAAAAGCTCTACTCTTTTCTGTCAAAAGATAAATAGTGCTTACGTTTTATATGTCTATTTAATTCAGAAATGGATGATCAGGATTAACTGCTGTACTGAAACTGTTGGAAATCTCCTACAGAATTGCTTTATCAAGCCAAATGCTTGATAGGTCTGAAGGTAGAATGACTTCTGTTCCTCCTATACTGTGGATTAAAAAAAAATTACAGAATTGGCTCAGGAAACTGGTACAAGGGCTATCAGAAGGAACAGAGAATATTAAGAAAACTTTTACTTCCAGCTGAAGTACAGAAATTAATAGACAAATATGTATTGACACATTTCTCATTACAGGAGGAAACGTTTCCTGCACTCACCATGTTCTAAAAAGGTTGCCATTCAAACACTTTATGAGATGGCATAACTTGTCAGTATGAATCCCAGGCCATATTGGGTTTTGGAAGAAAGATGAGTCTACTGCCTGTGCTGGTAGGAACTAATCACCAAGTTTCTTGAATGAGGGAAGGTCTTACAGACATAAAACCAGAAGGTAGCTAGGAAAATCTGAAGGTAATATGGAGTTGATAGCTGTAGTTGTTAGTGCCTTAGCTCTGTATTAGTTTCACTAAATCTTTTGCTGTTTTCTGGAACATCTCTGGTTTATGTGTTAGCATGTGGTATTTATTTGATTGCAAGAATCTAAAACCACAGTAGTTTCATCTTCCACAGTATAAAAATCACATTCTATCTTTTGCAGACATGAGCTGGGCCCACCCCTCACTTGATCTCATTACTATGTGAGCTCTGAGTCACACTATGTAGCAAAACTACTGTTCAAATCAGCATAGCTGGGATTCATCTCCCCTAACTTCTGGAATGTGATTAATCTGCCCTGGTTTGGATGCCAGCTTTAAGATGACATGAATCACCTTGTAGTAGCGCCTGTTTTTCTCCACTAACTGCAAAAGAACTCTAGACAACTGTCTACTCTCTGGATGCTTAAAGTTAGGTGAGATAAGCCTCAGTTGAGTTTCAGTAAAAGCTATGGTCAAATGAAACACATGCAGCAGCAGGTACACAGCCTACCTTTTTTGTTTGTTCATTCCGTGATAAAAGCAAAGGCTTCATCAATATATCTTCTAGCTAGATTTTTAAAAGAGGCACTGGTAAAAAAGATAAAATTTAATAATAATAGTATAAAATCCTTTGTGCGTAATAATGGCTGGGTTTTCTTTCCCAGAAGGTTGTCAGCCTTAAGTAACTGTCAGCAAGGGCTTAGAGTTCTGAAGGAGGATCAAAGAGAGTTGACATACTGCTTAAAATATATATGTTTCTAATACATCACAAGCATTCGAATTGCAGTGACTACAACATATTTAGTGCCTTACCACGTTATGTAATAGATCATTTGGTTTCATTTTGGGGTTTTGATTTAGAACATTCCAATTTAGCATTACCATGCTCAACATTGGTTTCTAATCTAGTTGAATTGCTTTATTCATCATACTGTAATTCTGTTTTTACTACAGTATTTTGACCTACAGTGAGACCTTACTGAAAGAGTAGAAGTTGAGGGGATTGAAGGATTCTCAATCAATTGACAGACTGCCATCACCCTCCCAGTAATTTTCAATTCTTATGCATGAATCTCATGTCAGAGCATAAATATATTTATCACAAAAAATGTAATAAAATTAATTGCTAGCAGAATGCATGCAGAATGGTTTTGAAATTTTGTAATGTATAGAAGTTGTTGCCTAGAGAAAAAGACTTTGTACATGGTGCGTGTAGATATGCATATGTAAACATATACATACAAATACACATGCACGTATATATGTTTATGTGACTGAGTGGTGGAGGGAAACAGACATTTTTTATGAATTACAAATGTATGTTTAATCTTGACAAGGCTTTACTTGTTCAAGAATCAAATCCCTTCTCTGCTTCCTCAAAAAGCCAATTATCAGAAAGACTCTGTTTCGCTCCTGTTATTAACAGATAGACATTGATGACAGTTTAACTTGATTTCAGCACAGCTCTTGGGCCACAGCTGCTTACCAGGCAATCTAAGTACCACTTGAACGCTCAGTTGCAGATTGACCTTGTAGTAATTGAGGTTATGAAAAGGCTCTTGTTCTCTAAAATCTCAAATGAACACCTCTCCCTCTGGGAGACAGCAGGATATTCAGCAATAGCAGCCCTGCTGAACCTGCAAGATTCTTTCTGCCACTCTGGTCAGTGCTGAGGTCAGGATGAGAAACAAATGTCTATGATGGGATATGAGGAATGTAATGGAGTAGCAAGTTAAGATGAAATTATTTGGACTGCAATTATTTTCCCTTAATCGTGCCCAATTCTGCCACCCCAAAAAGACCTGCTAAGTATTTGAAAACATATTTTTAACCCTTTCTTCACTTGTATTAAAAAGAGTACTTTGTGTTCTTATTCTTATTTTTTAATAATTTCTCTTAAAAAAAAAGAAAAAGATAAAGAAAAAGAAAAGGGGGAGTAGTGACAGGTTAATATTGCATTTCTTTAAAGCATAGAACTGTCTGGTGAAGTTATCAATGACTTCACTTTGCAGCATGAGCCAGTATTTGAACACCTCTGGCCCTGCCAGTAATTTTAACATTACAGTCAATGGGAATTAATAGTGAGGCTTTCAGAGGAAATAGGAGTAATTAAACTAATTACAAGAAGTACACAACAATTATTGTCATAATATTAAATCTCAAGCCAATTAGATATACTAGCCACTTTCTTTGGCAAAAGCTCACAGTTTCTGGTAGCTAAATATAAGATTAAAATTCATGATGGCAGAATATCTTTTAGCTACTCAGCTTAGGCCAGGACTTTTTGTTTTGATTTTTAAAGGCAGAATCCTTTTTAACAACCTCTTAATACTCTTTGGGCCTGACATGACAGGACCAACACGAGATCTAGGGACTGATGATACTCTTTGTTCTCTCTCTCCCTTTTCCTATCTTCTTTTCATCCCTTGTTTTGCATGGGCAAAGCAGGGTTATCATATTCTACCCCATACTCTGTATTGAACTTTGTTGTGGGAGTGCGGAGATTGTGGAGGGGTGTTGAGGCTTGTGAGGAATTTGTTGTGGGAGCTGGGAACTTGATGAAGTGTACTGTACTAAATTAAGAGCTTGTTAGCCACCACTCTCAAGGAAGTGTTTTGTAAGAATTTAAGGGCTTGTCAGTCAACACCTTTTCAGTCTAAACAGTGGGCTGGATGCTGTAGTTCAGGCAAATATACAATGAAAGCATAAGAGCTCCCTGGCACGTGTCTCTGTTCAGCCTGATGAGGATTTGTAATGAACATCATACCCCCTACAAGTGTCTCATAACAGTCACTATCTTGTATAACTAAGAGTTTATTTGTAGTCAATTATTTCAAAAGATCATGTGACCAAATTTTGTTGCAAAAGATTAATTTCATTAATCAGCCTTATCCTCTATATTATATTTTCAGACAGTCATGTCTTTAACAAAGGCTTGCTTAGAAGTATTCAGTTTAAAGCAAAATTTTAAAAAAAAATCATTAGGAAAACAAGAATGTAAGGATCAGAGCAACTGGATATCATGGTGCCTAGAATACAAAGAAAGTAGTTGTCTTTCCATCCACGACAGCTGCCTCCACATAGGTAAGATATTTGTTTTGGTTTGGGTTGGGTTTTTTCTGCAAAATGTTGCCCAGTGACCTTGAATCTAGATCACAATAAGAAATCACACCCTGAACTCCTGCATCAGACCTTGGAGGATGTAATTTCCTTTGCCTTCTGAGCTCAGAAGAAAGCAGATGCCACAAACTCCTTCTTTTCTCATTCTTCTGCCTACCTTCCCTCATATTTTTCAGTTAAGGTTTTGTGAAAGATTAGTCTGGGAAGAAGTTTCTCTAAATACTTTGTTGGTACACCTGTGTGAGTGTGTTCTCATATAAACCATCAGTGAAATATGTCAGTCTTTTTTCAGCCTTCTTGCAGGAACAAAAGAATTTTTGCTGTGACATACTCCATATGCTGATGTTGACGGAACTGATATTAAAATCCGTTCCAAGTACACTCAAAGTGGACAGATGCCCCTTATTTTATTGGAGATTGACTGGGGTAAAGGGTTTCAGTTGTTTCCAGAAGAAGTATAAGTAGGCTGATTGAAGATATATTGCCAGATATAAGGATAATAAAGGTGGCTTTGACCAGATATGTTAGTTATTTTTTTCCTAAGGTAAAGGGCATACTACCCAAACAGGCTTTTTCCAGGCAAAATATTATTGTGAACTGAATTTTTTACAATATTCCTTTATAAAAGGTAATCTTTCTTTTTTTCTTTTCCTTTTTTTTTTTTTTACTGATTTGCTTGTGTTTTCAAAGGCTTTTATTCATTTCCTGTTTAAAAAGACATATCATGACATATTTCATGTGTTAGCTTTAACTTTCCTTCCTGTGCTGCTATTTACTTCCCTAAATCTTAGAGAACCTCTAACATTGCTTCTCTAAAAAATTGTTAATTTTTCCAATATAGTATCTATTTTCCTCGTTAAATTTTGTTATCCTTATATCAAATTTTAGTGAAATACAGCAGGCAGAATACATTAGTTGTGTTCTAAATTATAGTCAGACAACTATTCTCTATGAAGGGCAAAAACTACAGTTTGTTATGCCAGTCAGAATCCAGTCTTCATTTCTTATATTTACAATCCCTCTCCCTCTCTCCAAACAACATGTACTATCCCAGGTCACAGAATCAACACATTTCAAGATAAATATTCTCTTGTCTCTTTTTGCTTACTTCTGCTATGTTCTGCTTCAGTCTGTCAAAGGGTCAACAACATTTAGTTCTGAAGTGAAGAAGAAAAATGACCTTGTTCATTATTATAAAAAATAGTAAAAGGTTTGCCCACCACATGGTCTTGTTATCAGTTTATACACTGAAGCATGTTACAGGAAATTATGAATGAAAAGATAATAAAATGGCTTTCAACTGCCTCAGTAAAACATGCATGGTGCCAACATTTTTGTATTCAATAATTCTCTCATAAACATGGGTCTCTTCTTTCATTATGCAGGCTGTTATGCTTTATTGAACCACATAATTTCACCTAATTAAAATAAGCAGTGTGTAGTTTCCTCCCCTTCTGTTTTTCTTAGCTGGACAAGTGCCAGTAACGATGTTTAGAGTATCCTAAGTGGACATCCTATTAAATATTCATTCTTATGCTCCTCTTTGCAGTCAAAACTTGAGTAACTCTTACTGATTTCCTTTCTGAGTAATGAAGATGCACTCTATTTATCTGATGATTTAATATATAGTAAACACTCTAGGACTTGCAGTTAAGGAGGCTGGAAAAGGTTTAAGTTTGTTAAAATGGGCAAAAGGGTAGGAGACTATGTAAAACAGTTTACTGATATCAAACCAGCAACATAAACCATTCAGTCTCTCATAAGTAATTATGTACAAATCACTATGTAATCACTCATCTGCCACTGCAGCAGGTTTCTATTTTGGCAACTCATCTCAGACAAAAAGTTTGGGTTTTCTTTTGGAGAAAGAAAAAAAGATGGCTCCATAACTTCATGCTCACGAAGAATCCAAACTGGAATCATATTCTAGCTGCCATATATACCATTTGGAGCAGAAATAACTCTGATCCAGCTATGGTGGCAGTCATCAGTCTACACTTGGCAATATAAACATCAGTGGGTGCTTGTGACAACATATACTTCATTTTATTGCATTAAAGTGTGTTTAGGTATAAATACAGGACAGAGAAGGATTCATGAAAAGAAAATTAGAATTGGAGAAATGATTAATGAAAGCATTGTTGAACTAATGAACAAAAGGAAAAATAATTATACTTTACATTTTCAAAGGGACTTACTGTCACGACTAACATTTTCATCATAAGATTTTGCTTTGCCTTACACACACAGCCATGAAAAAAGAGGGCAATAATGTATGCTAGTACTTTGTCAGATCCTGCTATGAGTCACCTTTCTAAAGCTGGTTTTATAAATAATGTCAAAAATTTGCCATGTGACATTCATTAGAATCATAAGATTTCTTCGTGTTTAAGTAAGATACTATTGTTCAGGAATGAATGGGATCTCAGATTTACCATATTGTCACATTTTTTTTTCCCCATTTGTTCACATCCATTAACAGGTTTTAGCTTGTAACTGAATTGCTTTTTCAGAAAGATTAAAGCACAGATGGATAATCAGAAAGGGAAAGCTCAGGAATATCAGAAGAATCACTCTTTAGAATGTCAGCTATGACATGATTATCACAAGTTCCAAAGTACAGGAATTTAGGGGATTTTGAATCCAAAAGAAGGTATAGCTTTCATTCAGGTTCATTAAAAAAGTTTGTTTACAGCTTCTGTTTATACTAGTAACTTCTGTTGAGTCCTGTAGGAATTAAATTACTGAAAACATTTGCTTGCTTT
Source organism: Pachyramphus minor (assembly GCA_013397135.1). Lineage (NCBI taxonomy): Eukaryota > Metazoa > Chordata > Aves > Passeriformes > Tyrannidae > Pachyramphus > Pachyramphus minor. The sequence goes on along the minus strand of VYXB01009793.1, from coordinate 1,317,760 downwards.
CTATAGCAGTGATGGGTTTATGTAGATGCTAAGAATTCAGCATCTGCTTAGAGGATTTGGAAGACTATATTTGAAATGGGGCAGCAATACTTACTTTGCATGGCCCCTGTTATTATGCTGAACATCTCAAGATGATCAAAACTTTTCTTCTCAACAAAATTCTGTGATAGGCACCAATGCTTTCACTGCCATTTTAGTATACAGATGAAAAGCAGAAGTAAATTGCCCAAAGGGGCAGAAAAACTCTCCAAAAGATACTTAGTCCTCAGTTTACCATATCATTAACTAAATTTAGAAGAAATTTTTGTTAAATTATGTTTGATTTCTCTAGCTACCTAAGATTCATTAAATAAGAATATATATATATGGTATGTTCTGATAATAACTATAAACCCTGTTTAACCAATATATAACTAAAAATAGCAAAAATTATCATAATTTATCTTTTAATGATTGGTTGAACCTGTATTTGATTTCATAGAAGGTTCCTGATTTCATAGAATCAGATGGGTTGGAAAGGACCTCTGAGATCAAGTCCAATCCTTGATCCAGTACCACTACAGTTACTAGACTATGGCACTAAGTGCCACATGCAGTCTCTTCTCTTCTTCTCCGTCCCTTCTCCAGGGAGAATCCACCACCTCCCCGAGGAGCCTATTCCAGTGCCTGAACACCCTCTCTGTAAAGAATTTCTTCCTAATATCCAACATAAACCTCCCCTGGCAGAGCTTGAGACTATGCCCTCTTGTCTTACTGCTGGTTGCCTGGGAGAAGAGACCAACCCCAACCTGGCTACAACCTCCTCTCAGGTAGTTGTAGAGAGTGATGAGTTTTGGTTCTTCCTACATTTAAGAAATGTACAAAGACCATGATAATTTGCAAGTGAGCAAATATTTGTGAAAACTGATGGTTGCCTATGGAAGCACAGATGCCAATAAGTATATCTGCAAATTAGTTTTTATTATGGAATAACACCACATAAATAATTCATTTATCAAAGAAGGAATAAAGTACAAATTAATTTTGAAGTATCTTCCAATATTTTCTATTGATAGATTTTTTTTCCTGTTTGAGATGAAAATTCTATTACTAGTTAAAGTTTATAGAATAGATATATGTATTGTTCTACATATGTTTATATATATAGCCATTATACAAGTAAATTCATTATATAGTTCTAATTTCATTAACAGTAGAAGCCATGTTCTCATAACTCAGTAAAATATTGTACAATTGTTACCTTATTTTTATAAGTTGTTTCATTAACAGTATTTAGTAACTTCTTTATAGTTTTTCGACTTAGACATGTAACAGAAAACTGATTGCACAACTATATTTCAAATATTGTAAGTTATGTTGCCATTTTCAAGCAGCATTAATTTTATTTAACTTTTAATAAAAACCAGAAAAATTAAATTTAATGGTACAATGCAGAGCGATTCCTTTAAACACTGAAGTAATGTGAACACCCCATACAGTCTTAAAAGTATTATAAGGGTATCATTAAACATACCAATTAAAGTCCAAAAATGGAAAGAACCTTTGGATCATAATTTTCATTAAGAAAGTTCCATTACCAGAGCTCATATTTCAATGATTTTTTTTTTTTTTTTTTTTTATTTTTTTTTTTTTTTTTTTTTTTTTTTACTTTCTTTGCAGCCTTAAAATTAAGTATTTTATTAGAAATTGTTAGCCATAGGATTTCTGTGTTTTAGACTAGGCATTTTGAAAGGAGAGGGTTAGACTTAGACCCCATGTAGTTGGTTGGAAGTTCTCAAGGGAAAGGGCATAGTTTATCATTTCTTGTGAAGATTCTTTACGGGTAAGGATTTAGATGAAAACAGAGACAGTGGATTGCACCTGCAAAAGAGACTGATAAAAGTGAGGAAGAAGATGAAATAGACAAGATGAGGCTGGGTTTAGGCCTTGAACCAGGTCCAGAAGGCAGGAAACCGCACCAGAACCAAGGAGTCAAGATAAAAACGAGCAATTGGAGGGGGGCATACTGTGGGCGAAAATGAGGTGGGACAGATAAGGTAATTCTTGAATCTGTAACTAGAAAGTTGTATAAATTTAGGAAACCTATGTGATTCAGAGTGCATCCTGTAGAATCTTTTGCAGTGCAATCAGAGCTATAATAAAAGTGTGTGCTTTTCGGCTTTCTGTACTCTAAATGAGTCTAGAGAGTTTCTTCTCTGACTTTTTGGCATCATCTTATTGTGACTTTTGTGGTTGTGGGTTTTTTAATTATTATGAGAAAAAAATCATTTAAATTACAAAATCATGAACAAACTTCCAGAAAAATGTGTCTATTTGTATTTGTGCATGGAGTTTTCATTACCTCCTATAAATATATATGTAAAATATCTAGTTAACTTTTTATTTTACTTACAGTTCTAGAAAAAGGCACAATAAAACTCAATAAGGCTTTCTATACTAAAGGAAATGTTTGTAAATGAATGCAAACTGAAGAATAGTAATAATAGTGCAAATTCAATGTTATTCTTACTTTTGACCAAGAATGATAACAACACAAAAGTTGTGAGAGAAAACAGACAGAGAAAAATTGAGTCCTTAACCAACTTCCCTCTGCTTTTGAACTCAACAAATTAATCCTGGTCAAGCAATACCTATGATTCAATTACTATTTTCTTGATCCTCTGCACCCTACTGAAAGGGAGGTTTTATGTCATTCAACTTCCTCTTAAGCCTCCTCTATTTTCTATCAGCACTTGATTTAACAATCATTCTTCAACAGCATTTTTGTAAAGCCCACTCTAAGGGTTTTAACCTTGCCTCTTGGGTGAAATGTTGGAATAAGAGTAATGATGTCTTATTAAAGCTAGTCCTAATAAGAACAGCTCATCCTCACCCTGTGGTGCCCTACAGAAACACAATGTTGATGTAAGAGAGAGGCTTTTTCTAGTGTGTGATGTTAACTTGAGTGTTCTCAGACAGTCTCTTGTTTAAATTCTCATTATGAAATGTTAATTTATATTTATACTGTTTTTTTCATTCTTCTTAAACATTTGTTTCTCTATTTCTTTTCCCTTGGGGAAAAAGACAGAAGTGACTCCGATGTTGTCACAGATGTAAAATGAAGATGACAGTATGTTGTAAAAGGATGCATTTATATTATAAAGAGTAGCACGAAATGTGGTAAGGAAGGAGTTTCCTTTACCTTTATGTGTGGCAAAATGACAATGTGGATTAGATTATTTATTTCCTCACAATGTAGTGCATGTAATATTTTATTACTCAAAATGATAAAAAACAGCACAAGGCATTTTCAATACCTTTGGTCCTGCATAAACATGTCTGTGAAAAACGTTTATCTACTAGATGTGATGATGACGTTGATTAACACTCATATATGCAGTTCTTTTATCACAGAAAGCTTTGAGGTTGGCCAGGCATGATTATCCCTTCATAAATCCATTATTATCTCCCCTAGTCACTTTCTTGTCATTAAGAAGTTTGAAAATGGTTTCCAGGACTATTTATTCCATCATTTTTACAGGGATTGAGGGCATAGTGACCACTTGCAGAGACATCTTTTACTAGATGATATTACTTGGTTTTTGCCAGTAAGACAGGTGGTCCTCAGGACAACTGGCCTCTGGAGGTGGTAGACAGAGATAGGAAGCCAAGTAGCCCCCTTGTATTCCAGGAGGAAATAGCTGGTGACTTACTGAACCATCTGGATCCTCACAAGTCTATGGGACCAGACAGGATCCAT
>VYXB01009793.1:1275896-1313052 GCA_013397135.1 Pachyramphus minor | reverse complement strand
TCATCACTCTCTAGAACTACCTGAAGGGAAGTTATAGCCAGGTGGGGATTGGTCTCTTCTCCCAGGTAGTTAGCAATCGGACAAGGGGGCATGGGTTTAAGCTCTGCCAGGGGAAATTTAGGCTGGATATTAGAAAGAAATTCTTTACAGAGAGAGTGGTCAGGCATTGGAATGGCCTGCCCAGGGAGGTGGTGGATTCACCATCCCTGGAGGTTTTTAAACTGAGATTGGACATGGCACTGAGTGCCATGATCTAGTAAAGGGACTGGAGTTGGACCAAGGGTTGGACTTGATGATCTCTGAGGTCTTTTCCAACTCAATTTATTCTATGATTCTATGATACTCAAAGTCCTGTCCAGGCTGACCTTGAACACTTACAGGGATGGGGCACCTGTGGGTAACCTGTGGGTAACCTATTCCAGTGTTTCACCAGTCTCATCAGAAAAAGTTTCTTCTTTATGTCCAACATGTCTAATTTCTTTCAATTTAAAACTATTTTTTTCATATCATTTCACTATAAGCTTGGTAGAAAAGTCTCTCTATTTTTCTTATATGTCACATTACGCATTGAAGCAACAAATGAAAGTGCTAGATTCTCCACCTGGTATGGTGCAACCCTGAATGTGGGTACAAACTGTGGAATGAGATCCTGGAAAGCAGTGCTCTGGAAAGGGACCTGGGAGTCCTAGTCAATGGCAAGTTGAATATGAGTCAGGAGTGCCCCGGCAGTCAGGAAGGCCAACTGTGTCCTGGGGGAAGGAAAAACATTGCCAGCTAGTGCAGTTTTGGGCNCAGAACCCAAGAGAATGGCCTGAAGTTGTGTCAGGGGTTCTTCACCCAGAGGGAAGTTGGGCACTGGAACAGGCTCCCCGGGCAAGTGGTCACAACATCAAGCCTGACAGAGTTCAAGAAGCATTTGGATGATACTCTCAGGCACATGGTGTGACTCTTGGGGATGGTCCTGTGCAGAGCCAGGAGTTAGGCTCAATGATCCTTGTGGGTTCCTTCCAGCTCAGCATATACTGTGATTCTGTGATTGAAAGGCTGCAACGTCTCCGTAGCCTTCTATTCTTCAGGTTGAACAACCACAACTCCCTCAGCCTTTCTGCACAGAAATGCTCTATCCCTCTGATCAGTTTTTACCTTTCATTTTGCCTTTCAATTCCAGACCTGGATACAGGACTCCAGGTGGTCTGGGGCCTCCATATCTCCACCCGTCACAACAGACTTATCCTTTCATTTTTCCCCTGGAGCTGCTCTGTGGTTCAGGCTCCATCCACTCTGGTTCTTTATTGTATGCTGCTCCCATCACATCATCTGCTACCAGGGCACTGACCAGACATTTCTTTCCTGTGCTCTAAGATTCTGCCTAGTACCTACTGAAGAGATGCTTGACCCTGTTTAATCTGGTGTCAGGTGGAAAAAATACTCAAAGCACTTTTTGATTAAGAGCAGTTGTCAGCTCTTTAAGAGCAACTAGTCTCAGCCCACTGTGGCTATATTCTTTCATGAGACTCCTCCAGGAGTCTGACGATCAGAAAAGATATCCTCAAAAGATCCCTAAGCTGTTCTCAGAAACTGCTGTGCAAACTGCTGCACCTACTGGTTGCCTTTGTTTAGCTACCATCTCTGATGTGGAAGTGAAATGATACAGGACATGGCGTTAATTGACACTGGTGGATCCTGTTAAAGTCTGAAGGAAATATGGCTGAAAAAATTAGATTCCTGCTGCGTTCCTCCTCTGTTTATGGGGCAGTAAGAGCCTTTAAAATTTATAGAGTTCTAATTTAGCTAGAACATTGACACTAACACTTTGGGCCCTCCAATTTATTATATATTGATTATTACTATGGTAAATAAAAAAATGGTACCTCACATTGTGGCAGTGATTTTGAACATTAGTTTTAATATAATATCCCGTGCACCAAAAATATATTGTTATGGTCCTATCGCTGATGTTAGGTAGCTGGACACTGAGGTTTGGTCTAAAGAGACTTCAAATGCTTATTGAAACCTAACACCTTGAAACACTTTTAAATTTTTTACTGAAGAAAATGCAGAAAGAAAGAAAGAAATAGTGGGTTTCAGGTCAACAACTTTATTTTCTTTCCTCTTATATTCAGAATAAAAAGATATTCTGAATTAAAAGTCCTGTTTAGTTAATTTGACATTCTTCTACAACAAGGTCACCTAGTAGATGAAGGGAAGGATGTGGATGCAGTTTCTCTGGATTTTAGTCAGGTTTTTGATACTGCCCCTCACAGCATCCATTTGGAAAAGTTGTCCAGCTGTGAGATGAGTGGGTACATGTTGAACTGAGAGAAGAACTGCCTAACAGGCAGATCTCAAAGGGTTGTAGTGACGAAGGCTACATCTAGCTGGTGACTGGCCACCAGGGAGGTCCTCAGGGCTCAGTTCTAGGGCTATTTATGTTCAATCTTTGTCAATCTATGTAATCTGAATGCAGCAGTTGAACACACTATTAGCAATTTTGCTGATGATACCAAAATGGGAGGTATTGTTGATCCTCTTGTGGGACAGGATGTCTTGCAGAAGGATCTAGATAGAATGGAGCACTGCGAAATGTTTACTAGGATGAAATTTACCAAATTGAATTTACCAAATTCCATCCTGCACCTAGGATGGAATAATGCTAGGCAAAAGTATAAACTGGAAGAGAAGCGTGTGGAGACCAGCCCTGCCAAAAGGGATCTGGGGCTGCTGTTTGGAAGCAGCTTTATAGGAATAAAGCAGTCTGCCGAAGAGGAAAACCCCTGTCCTGGAGTGCATCAAACTTGGCATGACCGTGTCAAAAGGGGTGATTATTCTGTTTTTTCAGCTTTGGTGTATTGTGAAGTTTTGGGCCCCACAATTTATGAAGGATGTAAAGGTCCTTGAATGTGCTCAAAGAAATGCAACGCAGATGGTGAAAGGGTTGGAAATAATGCCTTTTCAGGAATAGTTGAGGATTTTTGGGTCTTCTAATTTGGAGAAAAGAAGGCCCAGCAGTGACCTCACTACTCTCTTCCTGAGGAAGGGGTGTGGAGGAGGTGCTAATTCCTTCACTCTGGTATAGGACACATAGTAATAGTCCAGAGCGGTGCCAGGGAAGTTTAAATGGGACAATAGAAAGCATTTCCTTACTGAAAGGATAGTCCACCCCTGGAATAGGTTTCCTAGAAAGGTGCCCCAAGACTCTCAGTGTTTAAGAGGAATTCGGTCAATGCCCTTAACAACATGTTTTAGCTTTTAGTCAGGTTTTGGGGTTTTGGGTAGATTTTTTTCTATTGCTATCGAATTAGGAATATAAAAGGGTTTACTAATGCTATAGCATATCCTCTTTTTCTGTGTTAACAAATAGGGTTTCATTTTAATATCTTTTAGTCTTACTTGTTTCCTGTATTATTCTATTTTGCAAAATTTTCTTAGTATTTTTTGACTATTTTAAACCTAGGATTTTGGTTTATTCATCTTTTTTTTTCTTACTTTTTATTTTTCTTTCCTTTTAAAAGCATTTTAGGTAATGGGCAGACAATCTGAGCTAAATGTTTGTTACTTCATATATTTTATAACACACAGCTTAACTTAATAAATTTCCTAACCCTTACTCCCTTCCCCAGTTCTTGAAAAGATAAGTCCACAGGAGTTTCAAAAAGATTATTTTCATATGTAGATTTAAAATTCATTTTTGTATATGTTCCCAGTGTGTCACAAACCTGTCTTTTTTAAGCTCCCTGGTAGCCTGAATGTGTTTCCTTGTTTTTCATGAGCCACATTAAATTTAAGATTCTATAGAATACCAGCAGATGGAGTTAACACATGTTTTGACACTTCTTTTACTGGGAATTTATGGACTATTTATACCTAAAATTCTGTCAAATTATGTTAATTAAACAGAAATGATCTGTTACCCCAGGTATTTCCTGATATGTTTGAAATAAATATTGTATACTGAGTATTGGAGCCTTGAGCACATAGTAAATCTTATACATATTTGGGGAGTAGTTTAACACATTGGAATCACAGAAACTAGAAAAACAGTTTCCACATCCAGAAAAAAAAAGACAAACAAAGTCAAGGGGTGACAGTTTCATTTGAGTTCAGCATGATAGGCTTTAGAAGGAGACAGAGGTTGAATGGGAATAGTAGACTCTGAACTCATATTTATAAAAAATTTGAGTACCTCTCAGTGTGACTATTTTGTCTCACTTAGTCATCGTCACTTACCACTCTCCAGGGAGAAACTCGTTGAAAAAATTTCAGTGTAGATAGCCATAACAGTTTGTCAAATGCTCTCCTGAGAAGGAAAAATAATTTCATCTTTTTTTTTAAGTCCTGAATAGATAGGATCTGAATAGATAGGATCTGTGCATCTTGGATTGAGTGGCCTGCCTTTGTGATAAGTGCAAGAAATCTGTTCCTCTCTGTTTACAATCCTTGAACTAGAATGGGCTTCAGGTAGAATGCCATAGTCAGACTGATGTTTGACAAAATACAGCTAGGTGTCTAGATACCCAAAATTCAAATGAATTTATTCCAAAACATAGAGAGATATTCTCAAATTGTTTTGAAATTTCTTTCTGGATACATTGTGCATTCTGAAATCATAGAATGATTTAGGTTGGAGAAGACCTCTGTCACTAAACCATACCCCCAAGTGACATCAACAAATTTTTTAGTATCTTCATGGATAGTGATTCCACCACTTCACTGGGCAGCCTGGTCCAATGCCTTACCACACGGTCAATGAAGAAAATCTTACTAATATCCAGTCTAAACCTCCCCTGGCACTACTTGAGGCCCATTCTTCTTGTCTTGTTGCTTGTTTACTTGGGAGAAGATATCAACACCCATCTCACTATAACCTTCTTTCAGGTAGTTGTAGAGAGCAATAAGACATCCCTAAGCCTCCTTTTCTCCAAACAAAACACTCCCAGCTCCCTCACAGTTGCGCTGCAGATCCTGAAGGTCTCTGTTGCCCTTCTCTGGACATGCTGTTGCACATCAATGTCTTTCCCGAAGGGAGGGCCCAAAACTGAACAGAGGATTGGAGGTGCAGCCTCACCAATGCCAACTATAGGGGGATGATCATGCGATCATAGCCCTGGTCCTGCTGGGCACACTATTTCTGAAACAGGCCAGAGTGCCATTGGCCTTCTTAGCCAGTTGGGCACCCTACTGTCTCACTTTCAAGCAGCCTCTGACCAAGACTCCCAAGTCCTTTTCTACTGCTAAGTTTTCTTAGTCTTCACTGAAAATCCATGGCATGGCATGGTATGGCATGGCTGACCCTCCTCCTGCCTTACTAAGGATCCTCAAGTCTTACAAGTGTCAGGCACTGCGACTCTGCTCCCTGTGAGCAGGGACAAGACTCAGGGAGCTGTGCCAGGAGGGTTTAGGCTAGATTTGAGGAAAAGATTCTCTTCCAGAGGGTGGTTGGGCAATGAACAGGCTCTCCAAGGCAGTGGACACAGCTCCAAGGCTGCCAGAGCTCAAACAGTGTTTGGACAATGCTCTGAGGGACAGGGGGGGATTGTTGGGGTGTGCTGGGACAGGACTTGGAGGATCAGTGGTCCTTGTGGGCCCCTCCCAGCTCAGGATATTCTGTAATTCTGTGAAGTATCTCCTGCTTTTAACTCTTAATTTCCCTGCTGTTTTGGGCAAAAGATGATGTCTTTAAAAGGAAATACATATTTCTTCATCAGTCCAGCAAAAACCTGCATTCCTCTTCTTCTTCTTTTGTTGTTGTTACTAAATCTTTTTTTCACATGTAAATAGAACTTGATAAATTTTTTCCACAAAGATTGTTACCCAGAGAAGCTGTGGCTGCCCCTGGATCCCTGGAATTGTCCAAGGCCAGGTTGGAGCCATCTGGGATAATGGAAGGTGTCCCTGCTTTTGGCAGGGGGTGGAACTGGTTGATCTTTAAGTTCCTTTCTAACCCAAGCAATTTTTTGATTCTGGGACTATCCTGGCAAAAAATATAAAAGGCCAAAAGGATGATTTGGGGATGTAAAGGTTATTCCCCAGGAAAACCATGGTGGAAATCTTCTTGTGATGTATCCTTAGGGACGAGAAGAAGAATAAAGTAATCAGGAAGGGTTAGCAAGGATTTCCCGACATAAATCATTCCTGACCAGTTTAACAAGGCGCTTCCTGGTGGTGCACTGGGGGAGGACTGGACAGAGAGGACACTGAAGCAGGAGAGGCTCAGATGGAAAGTAAGGAAGAATTTTGCCATGATGAGACCATGTGAAAATCTTATCCTTCACATTAAAAAAACTGCCTTAACATCATGCTCTTCCTCCAAAAATTGTTTTGGACACCAGTAAATAATTGTAAGGAAAGAAAATGAGCTTGTTTTGTGGTTTTAATGTAAGCAACTATCTCACAGTTTGAAATGCAGATAATGTTGCTATGAGCCACTTTGGATTACACTAAAACCTATTTGAATCTTAATTCTTTTAAAGTAATTATGGCTTGAAACATACACAACTTAGGAACTTTGCTTAAGGCTGTTCGCATATCACAATACACCTCAGAACACAAAGGTATCAGGAATATTGTGTCAAAAAATTTTATCTATCTTCTCAAATAAAACCTCTATCATGAAAGACTGAGTTAAGTAATCATGAACAACTTTAAAAAAAAACAACATCTCAGAATAGTGGAGTTTTCAAGGACTAAAAAATGCAGACCAACATAATAAACTTTGGAGGTTTTTTTTTGTCTTACATAAAACTTAAAAACCATAAAGATGTAAAAAAAAAAACAAACAGCAAAAATCAACCTCTGTTATTGCTTTTAACAATTTTTCACCATGAATTTTATTCTTTTAGTATTTCTTTCAGTAGAAATCAGGCATATCTCCATCAAAATGAACTAGTCAAACAGTCCTAATAAACCTCTTCACGAACAGTGGAAGTTATATTAATAACAAAGAGCATTGAGTTTTTTTAAATACTGAATGTGTATGATTATGGCAGTATAATCTTATCAGTCCTTGTAAAGATTCTAAGTAGAAGATATGAGCTTTGTATTACCAGGATATGCTTCATTTATGGCTCTTGGTCGTTTTCTGCATTGTTGTGGGTTTTTTTCGGTGTGTTTTTTGTTTGGGTTTTTGTTGTTGTTGTGGGGTTTGTTTTGTTTTGGGGTTTTTTGTTTGTTTTTAGTGGCAGTTTTTTGTGGTGTTGGTTTGGGCTTTTTATTTATTTATTTTATGGATGATCACTAAGTGTGTTAAACTGAAAGTGAATCAGAAATTAAAATTGATTTTCTTTGTGCTATGAAACTGAATCAAGTAAGAAACTAACAACTATATATGTCTATTTTGGGTCCAATCTCACTGAAAGTTTAAGAATCATTCTATTAGATTACATGAATTCTTGAAAAAAAGTAATAGTTGTTTACTTCTTTATTCAAATCACATTCTTCATAAAAGAAAAAATAATGAACAAACTAAATATTTAATTTTCAACTTTTTTAAATAGTGCTTTTTGCTTGCTTGTTTATTTGCTTGTTTTTAATATTTTTACTCCTTGCTTTAAATATTGAAAACAAGCATAGCTAGAACTTTATTCCTATAGGTAGACAAGATTCATTCAAAGACAGGTGAACAACTGTTCCTAGCACCAGAGTTTTAACAATAATTATTATAATCTGCTCCAGAACAACCATGACTATCTTGGTATATACCATCCTTGGTCCAGTCACATAGTTTTCTTCTGAATGTCAGGAAAGACATATAAGTGACAGCAAAGATACGTGATCACATTTTGACACCACCTTTTCACTCATTCAGCTTGTTTCCTTGGTTGAATTGACTCAAATATAACCAGCTTCAGTTTTCTGTAATCACACTTCTCTTTGCACTTCTTCCACAGCTACCCTGGTGTGGCTACCTGAGAATGACAAGTCAGATCTGACTAGTGAAGAGCAGCAATGTATGCTGGCCTTTGTTCTCAAATACCTGATGTAAAGAGCTCTATATTCCTTGTTATCAAGCTGGAGGAAAGAAAGGTCAACCCCTGGAAAGCCTGATTAATTTGGAAAGAAAAAAAAGAAAAGAAGTTTCTCCGAAGAAACAAAAGAAGAAACAAAAATTACTTTATTGGTAATAATTGATGTGCTAAAGTAGGTTTTCTATGTAAAACATAAACACATGTAAAAATACGAAATAAAATTTCAGAGAATAAATAATCACTGCTCATATGAATGATATAGAAAAATTCTACAAATTGGTAAGCAGCACGTGTAATGTTTCTTATTGCTGCAGAAGCAAATCTGGCATAATAAGTGACATTCAAATTCAGAAAGACACATAAGAGTCTGAATACAACTGAAGAATTTTGGCGTCCAAGTTTAAAAGAAAAAAAAAAAAAAGGAAAGTCAACTTTATTCAGTTTTTGCTGTTAATCTGCACAAATACATTTGTGCTCCAAAATTCTATACGTATGCAGAATTTTTGTTCTTTAAAAGATTTAGCTCTTTAACTCCTGCCCACATCCCTTAGGGTGTGATGCTAAAACTGATTGGTATGGGAATACTCTCTCACCCTGAGAATGCAGATGTAGGTCTGACCAGTTCTTAAGAACATTGCCAGGACAAATCACCCCAATAAGGGTTTATTTCTATTGGAGAAGATGAGTAAAAAAGATACTATCATTCACATCTAGATATGCTGCTCTTTCTAGACTGAGGAGAATGCAGGACTCCCTTTTCAAATATTCAGAAAGAAGACTCCAATCAACAGATTACCATTTAGGTAGGATTCAGCACAGTTTCAGAAAGAAAGTGAAGTTTTTTGCATCTATGTCTTCGTCTTACTTTTTTCTTCTGTGCTGCTATGCAGACTTCAGTCCTACATACATAGGGATGGAAGGGGAATGAACAGGTGGTGAGCATTATTTCGTTAACTTATTAAGAGTCTCATTCTAGTCCCTGTTTCTAGCTTCATTTCTATTTTCAGTATTTAATTTAATTCCTACTGAGAAGAACACTAAAAATGCAAACTCAATAACTAAAAGCAGGGTTGCTAATCTGCTAGACATTTTCTGGAACCTTAATTTAAAACTGACTTGTAGTGCACATAGATACCAAGCTTCATAACAGAAGGGAGAACAATTGGTTTATACATGTTTAAAGTAAGGCATTCCAGGTGATCTGAAGCTGCTGTGCTTAAACAAGGAAGAGTGTCATGCTTAAGCTAAAAAGCTGTTGTGTATCACTCAGTCATGGTCCTGTAGGCTGACTTTTTTTTTTTCAGTGTGTTCCAGTTTTCTGCAGGTCGTATTATCAGATATTCTCTATGAGATGTCTGTACTTTAAAAATCCCAGCCTCATTTGAATAAGTAGTTAAAGCCTATTTTCTTCCAGTATTTCCATTGTGTTTGGCAGCATTTCTAAATGTTCACAGTGTTGGAATGTCAAAAAATAGTTGTTTTGCACAGACCAATAAATCATATGAATGTAATATCTCTCATACCAAAGGCTGCTGATCATCTACCAAGTCTTTGACCTGTACTGAACAACTTTGATATGTCTGAGTAAGAGCAATTTATCTGTCTGAGACTGTCCCAAATTCAACATTTAAAATTGCCAGTCATAATAAATGTCAGGTAAAGAGATGTGTCCAATGACTAAGACACTCTTCTGCCAAGTGAAAGATGACAGTCTGGAAGTCTTCAGATTCAGGAGTATATGGAACACTCTTCTTTCTTTTCCAGTAGAAATTCTTTAAGTAGTATTAAAAAAAAAAAAAGGAAATGGTGTAATATCTTTTTGTTTAGTAGCTGCTTAGTCATTCTTTTGAAGGGAAATTCTGAATACTAACTGAAGAAAAGTCTCTTCAACTCCATGAGTGCTGCTGGGATTTGTAAAGGAACATGATTTCCTGTTTAACTGTATGGCAAACACCTTGTAAAGGTTAAAAAAATGCTCAGTTACTGTGAATCATATTGTATATATCCTGTTGAAACACCTATGGATAAAACTGTCTCCAAGCTTTATATAAGTGTGAAGGAAGGGGCAGATCAGGTTCTGTAAAGATGGAAGGGTGCTCTGCCCCTCATAACCAATCCCACCTCTTTGAGACTTTCTAGTGCAACTGTCAGTCACTGGCACACTGAGAACACTGCCCCACACGCCCTGGAGCCCCTAACCCAGCTCCAGAATGGTTGGCAGACCGAAAACCTCACCTTGGTGGGGGTGGCGACAGGAGTCCAGAGTAAATAAAATCAGCACCATACGACATTCTGCATGGTCGTGGCCCTACCATTCTTGGACTTGTGGTAGCTGGATCTAAGGCAGTAGCTACAGTTCTATCTCTCTACATCTCTTCTTTACTTCTTCCTCTTCTCTTAATTTCCCCTTCTTGATGTTTGAGTAGCTTAAACCTGGATGTGTTGGAATTTGCTAAGTCAATGCTTTGTGAAATGTCTTATGTTGACTGAATACTTGTTTCAAATTTCTGCTAAATTCCCTTATTTTCCAAAGTTTGTCAGTACAAGTGTGTTATTTTGACCTCCGAGAATTTTTGTAGCATTTTTCCTGGGCATGGCCTCAAGGTATAAAGGAACCAAAGGCCCTTTTAATAAAACTGTCATGGGGGTTTTGGGGTCTTTTTTTGTATAACCTCTTCAATGAGCCTGTGGGTCAAGCCTGGGGTCTTACAGCAAGATATGTTCATGATAGTTTAGGTTATTTTGTTATGCTGCTTTATATATGTGTATATGAATTATAAATAAAAGTCAATGGTACTGTCATGGATTTAATAGTTTCAAAAGCAACAAGAAGTGACTTTCATCATTCTGTCCAAAGTCCATTTGATTCATTTGACCTTACTAAGTGTTTTATCAAAAGTGACTGCTTAGCCATTTGTTGAAAAGAAATCAATAAAAATAAAGTGAGTGTTTGTGTTAGAAGAGCTTTTGCAATAATATTTTCTTCACCAGGGAAAAAAAAAAATGAAAAGAAATTAAAATAAAAGAACTAATTTCATTACAGGGAGAGTGATATTTCTAAAAGAGCTCTAGTTTTCAAAAAAACCCAAACACTTCAGTAGCTATTAAAACTAAGTTTTCACTCTGAGAAATTCAACATGATGCCAATATGATACTGCTAGGCTAAGTACTAATAAATAGACCTTCTAGTAGACTTGAACTTCATGTTTACAGTTCAGTGGAGAATAGAAGGATCCTAGGAGTTAGAGGTTCATTATGTGTGTAGGAAACATAGAAGTAAAAAATTAGGACTGCATTAGTGGCTGCAGTCTTAATCCAACAAAATCCCTAAATGCTTCTGTAATATTACAATTGTGTAGTAAGCCATTTAATGTTAAAAACTGAGTATGCACTTCAGTGATTTTCTTGATCATAGAGTAAAATTAAAAACAAAGTCCATGTTTTAATGGCTAAAACATAAGAACAAATTAAGCTTGGACTACTGTTGATTAGGAGAACTTTCTATCTTTCATTCCTTTGATTCAGGTGTTAAGTGAGATGTTTTACATATGGCAGCATCAAGATCCAAGTAATCTTTTTGAAATTGTCACAGATGGAATGTGGCCATTCTCTTAATACTTTTTTTTTTTTACGTTAATTCTATCTGCGTCTATTTTCATACCATTCCAGTACATCAATCCCCACCAGTGAGGTCAGACAGATATTACAACTGTTCCATTTCTTTTGATGGGTCAGGAATTGCAGACTTTGTCTGCCATAATACATGTAAAAAATTTGAATTAAAACCATAAGAACAATGTTCAAAAGAACAGGTGCAAACACAAACAAAATGAGATACATTTTGATGATATGTGAATAGTTTTCACAGAAAATTTTGTATGGGGAAAGCTTTTGTGTTTCAAACACAAAGATACTGGTTTTAATTGAGGAAGTGGTAGCAAAAAGAAAAAAATGCTCAAAACTGCAGGAATATTATAGGAAAATACAGGTCTTACACTCCTCCTTATATATTAATAAATGATCATGGTCAGATAAATAAGTTTAAGATACATGGATCTTTGGTCAAAATTACTGTAGTCATTCCCACATTATATACGTTATCTAAGTTAGTCACTTACTGTATGCGGCTAAATATATCAAAGGGAAGGGAATAAATAGAATTGATAACACCAATTTAAGATAAATTTGATATTATTATTACCTAGCTTTTAATATTTGACTTTGCAATCTTAATAATCTCTATTTAAAGTATTATTTTGTTTTTAGTGGAGTGTTTTTTAAGGTTCCTGAGTATAAAATGTTTTAGAAATAAAAGAAAACCCAAAGCACCAGAGTTTGTACCAGTCTTGTCACATTTTCCAAGCTAGTGCTTTGTATAAGAATAATGCTGCAAAATGCAAAGCCAAGGTCAAATAAACTTTTCAAGCTGACCTACAGATGTAGAAATAATAAGTACAGTTACTATTACTTGGATGTTCAACTGTATTTGCATTCTAAAATATGCAATGACAGCAATTAGAAAAGAGTATTTATTTGTTATTTATTGTCACTATTTTATTAATCTGTGTAGAAAAAAATAAAAGTACTTACAACATTAAAACTGCATCCTTGCAAGATCAGCCATCAACACAGTCAAGTTTAAAGGGTACTTTATCCATGTTAAAATGTGCCTTGTATGACAAATTATACTTGTCAATCACTATAATGACAAACCTAACAAACTTTAAATCCATCATGTAGTTTAAAATGTAAGGTCCCATTTTACATGTTTTAACTTTCAGTAACGAGGGATCTGAGACTCTGAGTGGCCTAAGAATTAAGATGTAAATTGGTTTTGTAACACAGTAATGTTATAATCAATAGGGATTTCTCAGTCCTTAATTTCAGCTGATAGTTGCTGATATTCAAGCAACATTCAGATTTTAAAAAGTGTTGAGACAGTGAAAGTACCAGCCAATAAATGTTCATTCATTCTGTTCCTGTGTTTTATTACTAGTAACATAAATGCCATCTTGCTGTCCCCTAAGACATGACATTCTATTTGTAACCAAAGCATATAAACTAGAAGCTATATATGCAGTATATCTTATTAATGTGTATGCTACGTCTGTTCCTGCAAGAGAACATTTGCAAATTGTATAACTGGGCCTATCTGACTAATCCTCCACGCTCATAATTGTCTGATAATAAAAAAGGATGAACTTTAAAAACTTTTTATTATCTCCATTTATAGTCACACATCATTTTATGATACTTCTTACTTCTTCATACATTTGAAGAGGGATACTTGGTAAGAATTGTGCTTGTAACTGCATGAAGAGCTGTTCTTATAAGGCTACATATTTCCTAATATCTAGAGAGGAACTAACACAGTCTATAACGATATGTGAATTTAAATGATTTTCAAAATTGTATGATATCTGTTATCAGCTGTCCAAGACTATCAAGCAGAACGTTCAGATAATTCCTATTGTGAACAGCTTCAGGACAGCAGTAGTTGCACCTCCTTACAACAAGGCCTTCTGCAGTATGAAGGACACACATGCCCCACTGATTCTACAAACAAGGATACAGGAGTTTTCACCTTTATAGAAATTTTGAAAAACTGTAAAGCCTTTCAAGAACTTAAGACTAATTAATTAAGAGTAATTAAGTTCCTTATTTTATGTATCTCCACCCTTCAGAATCCTTGAAGTGCACAAAATTTAAATCACAAGTGAAAAATATAACTAGGACTTGCTAAATAAATATTGCTTTGTTGCTTTTATGCTAAACCCAAAAAGATTTATTAGCATTTGAAAGAGTTCCATGTAGTAAAATAATTCTAATTCTGTATGACCTGAAAGTTTTCAAGAGTGGAGTAGAGACAGAAAGTATGTAGCACATTTTACTTGAATAAGGTGTGAGAATACGCTAAGCAAACAGCAAAACAAACAATAAATCTAAGAAACCCAAAATCTATGTTTAGAGAAAACCAATAAATTTAAACATTCACAAGGGAAAATAGTTCTGCTGGAATTTATTTTTCTTTGTATAATCTTCAGTACTTGTGTTCTGTTAGTTAAGAATAGCATTTGATTTCAACATCAACACTCGTATCACAATACCTGGTCCTGCAATATGATCCTCATGGGAAAGGAAGAAAGAAGCAAAAAAGAAAAGGTGATTTTGCTTCCCCAGCAAACATGACTGAAGGCAATATCTCTACATGGGTGCAAAGGCAGTTCTAGATAGACAAGAAATGTATTACTATGTGTCACTAGGAGATAAAAATCCAGCCTAAATGAAGAAGCTGAATATGAAGAAGTGTAACATCAGATGGTAACACATCAAATGTTTCAGTCATAAGTAAACAAATTTAAGTTGCTTCCAATCTTCCTATGTGTAAAGAACAGGAGTGAATGAGTTGGGATTTTCTTCTCTATGATTCCAGCATTTTTGTACTACTAATTATACAAAATATATTTAATGTAAAATGCATTATTATATGACAAGAATTTCTTTGTTGTGTCTCAAATTTAAACATATTTAAATGCACAACAAGTAATTTGTTAAAATGTTCTTTATATAGATACCTATACTGATACCTATCTTCTTTCTCATAAATTTGTTTCTGGTTATGCAAAAAAATACCATTGTATTTCTTAGTGATTATTATGGGTAGCTTATTCTCTGATGACAATGAAAAGTCTTTTAAGACCAATTTGGAAGCAGGGAAATAAGTTTCAATAAACTTGTGTAGAATGTAGAGTACAAAACTAACTTTAGGTTGGTGAAATCAGAAGAAGTATGAGATACTTACTATCTATGTGGATTCATGTCTAACGCCCTACTATTTTATTCTTTGTCATTCTCTCTGTTTGCATCACATCTCAATTTACCATCATCTGTGAGTTTCATTAATGTGATATTTGAACTCCGTTTAAATTATTAATGAAGATGTGAGATAAAGGAGGCTGAAATCTTCTACACTAGTATGCCCCTAGACATCTCTCCTTATCTGATAAGTTGTCGTTCATCATTAACTACTGTTTATGGCTATTGAGCTACTTTTCATGCTGTATCATACGGTTCGTATCCAAGGAAATTTGATTTTTCAGAGTAATATTTCACAAGAATCTTTACCAAATGCTTTGCTAAAATGTGTTATGTTTGCAGAACTGCATTTCCTGTGTTTGTGTTTTTGACTCCCTCCAAAATATTTTTTGCCCATAAAAAGAATCAATATTTATTAGAAAATACTGACTATTTTTCATGCTTTCCTAAGGGGGCTTATGCCTATAACTCACTTTTAAATTGATTAATAATTATTTATAATATCATTTTCTCTTGGTCTAACTGAAGAGATTCATCTGCTTAAAAATAAATTGGTGTTTTGAAATTAATTTATAAGAAATTAGATATCCTTCCTAGTAGTGAATGCTAGATGATACTTGAATTTATAAGACTATTTATTTTTGTATAAGCTGTGTATGTAACTTTAGAACTGTGACAAATTTCTTTATATATAATGACACTGCAATTAAATATATGACCATGTGGACTGTCATATTCTTATTCTGCATTTTCCTCTTGAAAGACTGTTAGAGACAACAATTCCTTTTTATTATTCAAAAATCAGTACTAGCTTGTTTTGTAGAAACTCAAACTAGTTTAAAGGTCATAGTACTGTTTAAACAGAATGTAGATTAAAGACTGTACAGTGTTAACATCAAGATTTCTCTGTGTTATTTTTTTAAGCAATGGTGGATGCTTTTATTTAATTTTAATCCAATGCAATTAATTTCTTTGTGAAATCGACAAGAGGAAATAGTATTTATTATAAAAATAAATTATTAAAAAAAAGAAAAATTATAAGACCAAAATTTTATTATCTTATTGAAGCAGTGATACTTCTACTTGTGAGTTCAAACACACTATAATATAAACATGGAGATCAAATTATTCTTATTCAGCCATTGACTTAATACCTAAATTAGGAGCCTAGTCAGCTTGAGTTCCATATCTAGTAAATAAAAATAGGTAGAGAGAAGCTACTTTTATCTCACATGTGATCTGAACTGCTTCCTCAATGTGCTTATCTCTCCCCACCAACCTGAAAGGGAATCTAAGATAACTAGGCTTCACAATTCCTTTCTGTGGTCAGACAGGAACATTTTGTTATCTTTCATGTCTTTTAATCTGTTGCATCATCAGGCTTTTGAGAGGGGTGCCTGAGGTCTATGCACAGCACCCAGTGAAGGTAGTACAGTGATTCTGGGCGCTGGTCTTCGCTGCTGATCTTGAGCTTCAATTCAGTGTGCACCTCCTGGCTGGAGGCTGGGCCCTGCTACTCCTGGTCATAGTATTCACTACCCATTTCTTGTAACTAAAAATCAGAAGTCCTTTGATCAGGATAAAAATCAGTCATTTTACTCCATCTGGGGAACTCCCCACTGGAGACTGGAGTTGTAGTTTTCCTGGAAAAAAAACCTCTTTTGATTGTTTTTTCCTTGTAACTCACATACCTGTGCCTCAAGGACCAAGGAAGATTTTCCATTCTACTAGCTCATGTCCTCTCTGTCGTCCCATGGGGCAGCCTGTGGAGTGTACCCACTATATTCTCTCTCTTGAGCAGAGGGTCACTTACTGAGTTACACGTCTGTACAGGTGGAGAATAGAAATTTTCCTCTTCAACTTTCTGGACCAGTTTCTCCACAACCAAGATGAAGGAGGAAGGTAGACTTCCTTTGTATTGCCAGAGCTGGGCAGCAAATTGATCCACTGCTCATCCCTGTCTGTCTTTCCGGGTCATTACTGCCAATGAGTTGGCACATGAGAATGGTGAATTCTGTACAGAGTTCCAGCACATGGGGCAATAAGATACTCTGTGTTAACAGGAACCTATGTAATGTTCAACTAACCAGAGCCCCACACACTTTTGCAGCAATACTTCATTGTTTCTTTGACCTCTTTTTTATTTAATTTTATTTTTGGTTTCCCCATTTCTGTGAAACACCATTTTTCCTTTGGCGTGTTATGTAGTGGCAGAGAAGTTAATAGCTGAGAAGAAAAGGAGAGCGTGGTTACTATTGTGTTCAAAGTGCTTTTGAAATGAGTGCACAGTAGCTGAACCTCACAGCTTGTTGGTTTTGGATAACTTGTTTAGGGGGCTACTGTGGATAAAAAAAGCAACATAGAGAGCAGAGAAGTGACAATAACAGCAGTTTCTCTTCTAATTTCCAGTTGTGGGGAGGCACTTATGATAATTACCAGCAAAGTGGAAAACCCAGCTGGAATTCTGAGCAATTTCTTTTTTCTGTAGTTTATCTTTATTAAATTGTTATATTTCCTCCAGGTTTTTACTGGCATTAGGCATAACAGGAGAGAGCAAAAAGGACAGAAGTGAAAATTGTCATGGCAGGATGCCTGAAGTTGGGTTCCTTAATCTGGGCACCCAAGTAAAAGCAGAGTGAAAAGTGTTAAGAATCTTTAAGCTCTGTTGTCTGTTAAAATTTTTTAAGGTCAGAAGCAACCTTAAAAGTAAGATTGTTGAGTTTCCTTTTTTTTTAAGTGTTGTATGCTATTGTATCTTCTACTACACAGAATTATACAGTTGTGACCAGTTTCTTTTGATTCCTCGTATTTAGCCTAAATCTTACTTAATTTTCTTCTTTTTTAACGTTGAGCAACAACTACAACAACAAAAAACTCAAGCAGAAAATAAACTGTAGTTACTTAGTGAACATAATTAGTTTATCCTAATTACCATTGAAGCAAATGTAAGAATATATTAACTAATGTAAATGCTTAGACAGTTGTCAGAACAAAGGTCAACAACACAGTGTGCATAATGAGTGTTTTAAAAGGCTTTCTTATAGATTGTGAAATAGCGTACTTTTTACCACAAAAACTAGTCTTTCCAGAAGTGATTGGTATTCACTTAATGAGGGTGTCCTCATTTTTTGGTGTTTATACTATTCAGTTGCTTGAACATATTTGTAATGAGCCTACATTAGCCATAATCACTTAATACAGTTATGCTTTCTTTTTTTACCCCTTTGTCCCATAACATTTCTTTGGGGTTAATTGCATGGTCACAAATAGTTTTCCAAAGGTTTTGATATGCCATTGACACTAAAGAGAATAATGTTTTATAAAATGTCTTGGGAAATACTGTATTTAATGAGAGATCTGTCCAGCTATGCTATGGATTCAGGTATTTAATTATCTGATTATTTAGATATTTAGTAGATATTACAGCAGACATTTATCTGTAACTCTGAAAATATATTATACTTGTGCTATTGGAATGAAAATATTTTCAGCGACCTATGGTCCTGTATGGTTGCATTTTTATTCAATCATAAAGGTACAAAAAGTGGGAGTGGAATATTATGTGGAGATCAATCATTAGTTCAACTTCTATTTGCAGCAACCGCTCACGTAGAGAGCATAGAAACCAGCCACCAGGTTGGATGGTAGCTTGAAGTTCCAGCAGAAAATTATGTTCAAAGATCTTTTCCTCCACTAAGTTAGTTATTCTGCCAAGTAGAGAACCCTATGGATGTCTTTATTATGACACTATGGCTTGGAATGAGCTCTAAAACCTCCAGACTGTACTGGAATTTAGGTATGATGAGCTGAATTAGATAGGACGAATCTTTACTTGCTGATAATATTAGGTTTACCAGACTTGGTTAGGAGGGCTGGGGCATTGCTTAACTTTTGGGATACTGGTTACTTCCTCTTTCTTGATCAAAACCCATTTACTACTAAGGGTAGTCAGAGATACTTAGAAAGCAAAAAATTTGTGTTATAATGTTCATTCAAAAGAGGATCAAATGCAAAACTAACTGAGGGCAAAGTGCCCACTACAAACTAGACAGATTCAGGAATTTACTATTTATTACCATGGAAAAGTGAGTAATATACTTGTAGTTCAGGTTAGACAATTCATTTAATTTTTTATTTCTNCCGCCTCAGAGCAAAACTAAGTACATACTCAGGGGAAAAAAACCCCACAAAGCAAACAAAAAATCCCCAAAGAATTAAACCCAAAAAACAGCCCAAAACCTCAGCAATGTCAGAATAAATTTCCTGATTATTAACTGCAGTCCAATCGAACAACACTGAGAGTCTTGTCGGTACTAAACATACTGCAGAGCATGACAGCTTGAGCTCATCTTATATTCAGTGAAGTCTGCACAAATGTTACTAATATTCTGGAAGCGTTCAGCTGTTACTTTTTCCCAAGACTCATATTTTCACATTTATTGTAATTCCAAACAATGAATACCAGAGGGAATCAATATCTGAAGGAATCAAAAATATTTGGTGACCACTCAAGGAGTGAGGATAGGTGAAATTCTTAGGTTAAATATAGAATCCATTTGAAACTATATTTCAATTTTATAGCAGTTCTCAAACTATGAGAAACAGGCTTTTCACTGCTAAAATTGGTTGTCTGCAGTTGTATAATTGTTTCTTCTCCCAAAAGCAAGGAAAAATATTTTTATTCTTTCTATGTTTGACATTAAAATAATTATTTATTTTTTCACTTCTCATTCTTACATAATTTAATTTAATTAGAGAACTAATATTGAAAACAAAATAGTACAGTCTTCTTCAACTCTGTGTTGTCATTCTTCCGCTAGGTCTCAGGTTACTGCTACAGACTTTTAGTGCTTAACAGCCAGATTTGACAAAGAACCTGATGAATAAGGTGACATTCTTTCAAGTATCTCTTTAGGGAAAGAAGATAAAACCATTTGCCTTTGAATGGACTAACTTAAAAAGGTAAAATTCTGTTTTTCCCTTGTTTTGTCCAATTCCAAATAGTGACTGTGAGTCCTCTTAAGGTGGGAAGATACATACAGACTTGTGAGTAGTACATCTAATTTTCATTATTTCTCTTTGTAGTTATGCAACAGAGGATCTATCCTGTTCTTTAGATAATGGATGATAAATATTTTTGTATTATATTTAATTTCTTAATACATTAAGCCAGGGGTTATTTCTTACTCAGAGCTCTACAGGTAACTATAAATTTAAAATATGCAAAATAAAAATATCTGTAGATGCTTTTCTAGGACTCTTATTCTTTCATATTGCTTGTGAACAAATTTAATAGCTGTTTTCCCATCAGTTTTCCATTTTGAAGTATAATCCTCATAGAAAGCACACTTCATGGCATGTTGTCATGACATACCAGTTGTGATTCAAAATAACAATGTATACAGTATGGCCCAAGATTCTTGAATATGGTGAAATTCTTTACTTTAAAAGTAAAAAAGAGGTACAGTTTATTTTTCCCAGACTATTTCTACAGAAGATTATAAATGAGGTACAAAAAGAAATAAGGATTTTCAAGACTTCTTTTTCCAGACTATTTAAATAGGAGAACAACTTGCAGAACTATTGCTCAGACTTTTAATGATATCTCAAGCACATCATTACTCTATTACTGAGTCATGCCAGAAGGACAGAATTAACCAGCAGCTATTTTTTTTTATGGCTCAGGAATGTAGAAACTCCCAAGGTGAAATTTTCTATTCAGGACACACCTATATATATTTTAAGAATTTTTTTCTTTCTATGCAAATTCAATTTAAGCATTCAGTGGAAAAAGCTGTGTCACATAATCACAATGAAGAAATTATTGGCACGATATGTTACTACTCTTCAGAATACACTTTAATGTTGTTAATAAAATTCAAAACTTTTGTCTTCAGTGTGGTCAAAATGTAATTATACAAATAGGAGTAAGTATGTAGAAATAGTCAGTGGATAAAAAAGAATATATTTTATGAAACATATTTTAAAAAAAACCCACCTAATGCTGGAAGAACCAGTATTCATTCTACTAACAGTTTAGGTAGTAAACTGACACGCCAATGTTACAAGACTTGTCGGCCTTGCATCACATCTGAAGGGAAAGATCTGCCTTTTAAGACAGTCTTTAGTGGACAAAATCCTCTCTGAGAGTTGTCAGGTTCTCCTCACTGAATGCCACGTAGCCTGGAATGATGACACTCTTGTCATAAGCATTTTACTTACATGACTAAATTTATGAGAAGAAAAATCTAATCCTGGTTTGGGTACAAATTCACCAGTATTATCTAATCCCTTCACTCCCTTCCTTTTTTGCTGCTGCTCTCATTGTGCACATTATTTATACATTCATTCATACCTTTCTGGAGTAAAACAAGAATTTTTTGCTGTGAGCCACAGAGTCCATGGACCAAGAGCTTGAAGCTTATAGGTAAACTAGTCCAGAGCATTTGACTATCATACTTTCTGCTTGTGACAACCAAAAAACCTAGATGCCTCTAAAGAGAGAAAAATTTCACCCACTGACACAAAAACATACACCAGCTGGCTAAAACAGTTCTCCAGTGAGATAAGCATAATCTTTGAAACAGGCAAAAGGAAATACTTTATGTTGGAAAGTGAGCCCAAATCAAGATGACATTTTATCTGGAGAAGACATATAAAAAAAAAAGCCATTTAAAAGTTTTAGAAGCCTGAGCGGGTAATTTAGGTGCTTAATTTTGGCATGAGGTCTAGAAAGAAAGGAAAAAAATTGAAAGATAATGATGTTGCTTGATTCATGTGACTCACTTGGAGTAATTTATTTCATCCTGCCCTAAATCTTGTGACTCATCAGCTGGATCTCTGTGTCTGCTCTGTTGGCTCCAATGGGAGCTACATATTCATACAAACACCCTGATCTGGATGCCTTCCACCTCAACTATCTTAATAAGTAAGAAGCATCCAAGAAGATCTTTACAAAACTCTTTGGTCCAAGATTAAGTGGACTAGCTCTCATTCCTTATTTGTAAACATCTTAAGTTTTGATGCTATATATTGCTATTCTTTTCTATTATTAGGCTTTTGAGGGTTTGCTTTTTTGAATGATCACAGTGAACAGACAGGTTCAAAAGTATTATTTGCTTCAGAATGCAGAGGCAGTCTGCTGCAAACACTTCATGTATGTTTGAATGAATGCATGCATTGTCTACATTAACCTTATTTTGCTTGCAGACCCCACCTTTCCCGTTTCAAACCTTAAGTCTCTGAGTCCATAATTCAGAAGTGTCAAGCTACACATGAAGGATAATGGTTTATTAAATTTTCAAAATGCATTCCATATGTAACAGACCTGCTAGAAATAGTGATAGCAGTTATTTGAAGTAAGGATCTTGCTTTTCCTATTCAATCATGACTGCAATAGCTGCGGGCAATTGCTTTGTCTATTGGCCAGTCTGAAATATTGACTAGATTAGTAAATTGGGTGCAAGTTAAGGAACACTCTTCTTTCAATGTTTCTGTAAAATAGCAAGTGCAATTCTCCGCTGTGGCTGTGGTCAATCCAATAAAAAATAAGGTTAATAAAATTAAGATTGTTCAGTCCCTGAACAGAAAAGAACAATGACATTCACAGCTGGGCTAGGTGCTTCATTTAACCAATGTATAAATGGAAAAAAATGAACTAATGGTAGAGTTGCAACAGTATGTCAGATTTAAGTCTCACACACTTTGTAAATTTGGAATTAAAGACTTTCATGTTACTTTAATGAATACTTTCTATTTGGCAGTAAACAGAATGGCATTGTTTCAGCTTCCATTTTTGTCTTCTTGTGGAGGATTAAAATCCATATTTCTCTATCCTGGATGGCATAAAGGCAGGAACATGCATATTATTTACCTGTTTCCTCAACTTGTTATCTACCACCATTCTTGACACTGGAATCAACTCGTGCTGATTAAAGTTTTCTGGTTTAGTTTGGTTTCCAGTAAAGGAAGATATTTTAACCAGATCTAAAGTCACTGCAGTTTATTATTTCAGTATAAAAATACGTATTAAACCAAAACAAAACAGTTCACAGGTTATCTGACAAGTTTAGTTTGCCAAGTAAATAATCACAAAGCTCATAGCATTTACTGCATACAAGACAAAAAAGAAACAGAAGAAGAATTTGAGATGCTATAGCTGCTTCATTCATTCTCACCACAAAAAATTATCACATTCAACACAGTTTGTACCATGGTAGCTGAGTTACTGCAGTTATTTAACCATCAATTATAAGAAGGTAGGCGTGTGCAATTTCATATTGCATTGCAGCTGCTGATTCATATTAATTACTTAATGGTGACTGCCATGTCAAAAGGGGTTGCTCAAGAATTTTTGCAGCTAAAATGAACATTAGGAGCATTCTGCAAATCATCTATAAGCGTCTTTGAAGTAGCTACTAAAGGTGAGTTTGTGACTGCTTTGTGTCAATGGGGCCACACAAAGCATCCAGAAGGCAGCAGTAAATCTATTTGAAATGTTTATTTTATTTTAATTTTTTATTTATTATTTTTCCTATCCTGAATATCTGAGAAATTTCTATGTAGTGAAAATAGTAATATTCACTTTCAAACACTTCATACACAAAGTTCTTAAGACTCATTTTTATGTTTGTGCTTTTCTCATTTTCCTCTGCCTTTCCCTTTTGAGGATTCTATATTCATACATTATTCTAAAGCTTGTTTAGAACATACTAAGGAAGTACATTCCAGGTGTTTGTGATATATGATCTGAAAAATATTTTAATGCATTAAAAAGACTAATAATGAAAGACATCATTTGATAAGTAATTCATTATTAATAGGTCTAATAAACTACTAAAATTTAAAGAGAAGTTAGATAAAGCTTAAGAAAATCATAGGAAAAAGAAATATATCCTTATATTTAGAAAACATCATGAGTGGGCGGAATCATTCTCACGAGCACCATAACTGCAGCTATGGAGCAGACCAGAGGGAATTTGTTCCCAAAGAGATCTGGACAAGCTCTGTAGCAGCTCTGCAAAGAATTTTCCTAAAGCTAAGCCTTTCATTACTAGTAACAGCCCCAAATATAATTCTGAAAAATCTTACAAATTATGAATCTTACATGATTAAAAACGGTTTTCACAGAAGTCTGCTTATTGAGCAATACTCTATGAAGTACTCACATATTACTGGAAAAATCCCACCTCTAAAATTATTTAGCTTCTAAATAAGAAGCTTCCATGAAGGCCAAGCTTCAAAAAATAGCTTCAGCTGCAATTGCTAAATGTGTTTAGTGTCTCACATTTATGTTCTTTCTCATTTCCTCCAAAAATATTTAACTATTTCACAAAGTGAAATTATTTAGAATCATAGAATATCTCTAGTTGGAAGGTACCTGTAGAGATCATCAATTCCAATTCCCTGCTCCTCACAGAACTATCTAAAACCAAACCATATGACCAGGAGCATCATTCAGATGCTCCCTGATCTTTGACAGGTTTAGTGTCATGTCTACTTCTCTTGGGAGCCTGTTGTTGTGCCCAAGCACCCTCTTAGTGAAGAAACTTCCTGATGTCCAGTCTGAACTTCCCCTGATGCAGCTTCATTCTGTTTGCTCAAGTCCTGTCACTCATTACCAGAGAGAGGAGATCAGCACCTTCCCCTTCACTTCCACTTGTGAGGAAGCTATAGACTGTGACAAGTATCCACTCAGCCTTTTCGTCTTTAAGCTAAATAAGCCAAGTGACTTCAGCTGCTCCTTGAAAGTATTACCCTCTAGGCCTTTCACCATCTTGGTCACCTGCCTTCAAACACACTCTAATAGCTTCACATCCTTCCTGTGTTGTGATGCCCAAAATTGCACACAGTACTTGAAGTGAGACCACACCACTGCAGAGTAGAACAGGACAGTTACCCTCTTCAAACAACTGGTGATGTTTTGCTCTATGTCCCCCGGGGGGACATAGATCCCAGGGCCCACGGTTGACATATTCAGCCTGTCATTGACCTATATCCCCAGATCTCCTGTAGGAGCCATTTGAATCATCCCATTTCAGGCACTAAATACCACCTTTAACTTGCCAGGCAAAATTATAACAAACCTAAAGTGATCACATTTTATTATATATTGCAATTTGAATAATATTCTTTTCCTTGTGGAAAAAGTGGGTAATATAATACTTTAAGCACTGCAACATAAAAGATATCAAAGAATTAAGATTGGCTCAAAATAATGTAAAATATTATATCCACTCTAAATTTCTATTTCCAGGATCAGTGTTCAGTGGAGTGTTCTTCAAAGGGATTCTCTAGTTTCATTTCTTTCCACCAGTCTCTTCTTTTAATTTTCCTCTTGATATTAAAACAGTTCCTCAGCTGAATCAGATCTTTCTCGTTAGTAACTTGCCATGCATTCTCTTGAGATGATTTAGTTGTATGCAATAGAGTACATTGTTATGGACTACCTCTGAGTTTCAGATAAGTTGCACCAGAGTGCAATGTTTTACCAGAGAGGGTGTAGCAGAACTATTCAGGTTCCCTGGTTCCAGATGTGCTGCAGTTGGAGTTGACTTGAATGTTTTCCACCATGATATATATACTTTTATCATATTTGAAGAAGAATGTGAGAGGAAATGTGATTGGTTGTGGTCAGTGGGCAGAGTAGCTTGAGCTGATTGAAGGTGAATTAGCACTCATTTCAGCGCTCAAAATCAGTGCGTGCTCACTGTTTCTAATTTTGTTTTCTGGCAGGAAACAATTAAAGGCAGAGTCTAACAGCAGATTCGCCCACAGACACTGTTATGCCTCACCACCACAAGTCCAGCCATTACTTGGTCAGCCTACACTTTCCATTTTTTATTCTTGATATTATTTCTTCTCTGATTTAACATTCATCAAAAACAGCAGCAGCGACAACACCAAAACCTCTCAGAAAACATCCCTAGAAACAAAGAAACAAAACATGATTCAAGTACTTGTAGACATAAAGAAATCATTGGTTTCCTTAGCAACTGAATGCAGTTCTATACTGAGAACAACAAAGTAATTAACCCTCTAATGTGAGATAATGCTGGAAACCCACATTTAAGTCTGCATGACTTTTTGGCTTTTGCTCTAGCATATTAACATTTTAAATGATAGAGGCTAGTCTCTGGTTAGGCATCCTATTAAAACAACTGGGAAATACTCTGAAATAGCACATAGAATATATCATGAATGGAAAATATCCAGATTGTAGGTTGCAGTTGTTGGTCCTGACAGAAACAGCTGTGTGGCCCTGTAATTTGTGGCACTGTAAGATGCCTTTCTCTCCTGTTGTGCATGCAGCAACGGTCTTAATAGCTGTTTGGAGAGACATATTGTTCTAGATTTACCATTTCCATCACTGCTAATAGTTTTTCCTTGTCTTTCACTATGAAGTCAGGAGAATCTTGTGTTCAGATATGTATTTGGGTGTGAATATGCTCATGTGAAATTAAAATCTTTACAAGCAAGATTAAGAAATATGTGCTTTGACAAACATTGCATGATTCGGTAGAATATTTAAACATCTTACAAACTTTAAGAACCAGAAGAGCTTTAGTGATTTCTCAGTTACTACCTATCAAGTGTTAATGAATCTCTAACCACATGGCTTGAATATCTAAGTACAGAATTTTTCAGCCTTAGAGGTGGTTATGATAAAATCATCTGATTTTAGAATTCCAATTTATGTGTTTAAATGTGCATCAAAATTTGAACCTTAGATATCATACTGTAAAATGTTAAGTATGATTTATGGAAATGACTGCAGTGTGTACAAATCTCTTTAGAGGATCTCATTCTATTACTGCTAACATACAAATTAAGGCTTAGTGATTGCTAAATATTATTAAATAATAAATAATACAGGTTAATTTTAGTTCATTTTTACTGGAAGAATGGTCATCTGTAACCTAAATAAAACCCCCTAAATATTATTTGGGAGTTTGTGTATCATGTTAATGAACATTTTGATATCTCATTCTTTATTTTCTAATACTGTTGGCTAAAATATCAAACAAGGAAAACCAGTCTACTTCAGTAATAGCTGTGCAACCCAGCTAACTTCTGTGGGATTTTTTCAGCACTAACAAAAGGCAGGATTTCACCTCCAGTGAAATATCTTGGTGGTGTAACCTTATTGGCACCAAAGGAGTTTTATACCAACAATTTAGCTGGCCCCTACTTTGGTGGTGTTATGTCAAGGCTTACTAGAAGGGAAGTCAGACTTGCTTCTGAAGCAGTGATAGGAGGTACAATATTTCAATGTACTCTTCACTGAGAGGATCTTTCAAAAAAATTTGGATCAGTCTGATTTAAAAACACTATGTACCCCTCTTTCTAAACTGTATCTAACTGACAAGATGTCTGAGATTACATATTAGATATGGTCAGACTTCTGCCCTGGTAGGTTAATCAAAGTTTATCAAGGAGAGGTTATTCAATTTCTTTTGTGTTTTTTTTTTTTTACTTCTTGTTTTGTAAGAGAAAAATACATTGTAAGGATGCAGGCTATATGTAATATTTTGTAAATATAAAACCCAGAATTATAAACTTTGTCCTACATTGTCAGAGGAGACAGAATCAACTCTCAAAGTTTTATTATTTTCTTCATATAAGAAAAAAGCTACAAAATACTTTGCAGTAGTATTATGTCATTATACCTATCATTTATAGTTTTCAACTGTTCTATTATGCGTATGAATATGTAAGCGAGAATGTGCACTGTATATGTGGGGGGTTTAGTTTGTTTTCTTCTGAAAAATAGTCTTTCTAATGACAATTAATTCATTTCAAAACCTGCAACACTCAAAACCTGTAGCACTCAAAACCTTTTCATTCAAACTGATAAAAATTTAAAATCTCTTTTCATTTTGCATGAAAAGATTTCCAGTTGTATTTTTTGAGAGTAGTGTACAGATATAGTCAACTTAGTGAAAGTGATCTTCTTGAACTCATAGGAAATGCACATTTTTACATATTATTTTCATCTGAACAGGCAAAATTACTTGTTCTCAGGCCCAGAGCATTGATTTATAAACACATATAGAATAGTTAAGAATTGGGAAGGAAGGAAGGAAAGAAAGGAGGCAAGGAAGGAAGGAAAGAAAGGAGGCAGTGAGGGAAGAAGAGAAAGAGGAAATAAGAGAGAAAGAAAGAAATACCTCCAGAGAAGTTTTAAGAAAGAGGGGACTTTTTCCAAGGCCTGAGGTGACAGGACATGTGGCAATTGTTTTAAACTGTAAAATTGTAGGTTTTGATTGAGCATAAGGAGGAAATGCTTCATAAGGAGAGTGGTGAGACACAGGAACGAATTGCCCTGAAAAATTGTGAATTCCCCATCACTGGAAGTGTTCAAGAGAAGATTGGACATGACTTTGGTCACACTGATTTAGTGAAGAATCTCCCTATCCATGTCATGAGGATTGGACTAGATGTTCTTAAATGATTCCTTTCAATACAAGCCAGTCTATCATTCTATGACTCTGTGGTGACAGCAGACATAGGTAACCACTGTGAAAACATAAACTGCTAACAAACATTTAGTTTTATAGCCAATGAACTTCCACATCTAAGATTTAAATATCTTCATTTATTGAATGACAGAACAACCTTTTTCGCAGAAGTCTTTTCGGGACTTATGTTGAAGTTCATCCTCAGGACCCTTGCTGGCTTCCTGAGCATGGCATCATTTTAGCTGCCTACAGCCAGGCACTCATCTGGTCACTGCTGTTACAAAATCCAAGTGGTCATCATCATTGCTCTCAATACTCTCAGCTGCTAGAACCAACACACATCACCCTGATCCTCTCAGAGAAACAATTCTGTCTCACCTACATCCTCTGTACTTCCTTCTTTCACCTGTAGTCAGATTTTAGATTTCAGATCATGACAAAAGTGAGTGCACTTGCTGAGAACAGATTCTATATTGTAGAGGCAAAATAGAGTGAAAACTTGACTGAGCTCAGATATGAATAGGTAGACAGTAAGAAAGATCATATGATTTTATTGACAAATAAAGATGGTATGATTTCAGTGTCTGGGATTGACACAGTAGATTTGCTGCAGTAACTTACATACATGATGCTTACAGTGGAGGGATATAGAGGTTCTTAAAATTCTTCATAATGTATCAGTACTTATCAGAAGTTTCCTAAGTGGAAGATAATCAAGTAAGATGAGTATTGGAAGTGCATGTTACATGTGATTTCCTGCCATATTTCTTTGATGTGGGTTTATGACCAAATATGAACTTTTTATTGATTATTTAGGAGTATATGTATATTCCAATTCTAATTTTGATCCAGTCATGATGCACTTGCTGATGATACTGAACTAGGAGACACTGCTGATTCTCTTAAAGGATGAGAAGGGATGACATTTAACAAGTCAAAATGACATCTTCTCTGTCTGGGATGGAGTAACACCAGACACAAGTATGGACTGGGACACAAGTAGCTGGAGGGAAGCCGTGCAGAAAGGGGTCTGGGGTCACTGGTTGACAGCATCTCAAGAGGAGTCAACAGGGAGCCCTGGTAGCCAGGAAGGTGAACACATCCTCAGTACATCAAACATAGCATCACCAGCCAGTCAAAAGGGATGATTATCCTGCTTTTTTCTAGAGTTGGTGCAGCCACACCTGGTATGCAGTGGCAAGTTCTGGCCCCCACAGTTTAAGAAGGATGTGAAGGTTCTAGAATGTGTCCAGAGGAGGGCTGGTGGTGAAAGGGCTGCAAGGAGTATCCTATGAGAAGCAGCTAAGGACACTAGTGTGGGCTTAAGCAGCTGGACTGCAAAGCCTTTTGCAGAGGACATTGAGTTTGAAGGCCTGAGACCAGGCCCTGAGAACAGAGAGAGCAAGCAGCAGAGGAACACACCATTTCCATGAGAACAGATAAATGCACTGGCAGGGGAGTGCACCATTCCCGTGGGAGCAGAGGTATGCACTAATTGTGTTTTCTCTTACTGTAATCAATGTTATTATCTGATACATTTTCAGAGAGAGCAAAACTTTCTCAAGGTAGAATTCACCAATGAGTAACGTGTTAGTGTGCATTAGGTAATAAATATCCAATCACTGAGGGACACAGCTGCTGGGGATTTTGTATTTAATATCACTATCTGTGTGAGAATAAAGGCTTTTTTCTCTTGT
Source organism: Pachyramphus minor (assembly GCA_013397135.1). NCBI lineage: Eukaryota > Metazoa > Chordata > Aves > Passeriformes > Tyrannidae > Pachyramphus > Pachyramphus minor. Next base: position 1,283,115 of record VYXB01009793.1, on the reverse strand, counting down.
GTGTTTTCACGACACCACTTGTTGTTGTTCCTGTTGGCCGCCTCGACATTCATACTGTAACACACTAGGCTTGCCTAGTTTGGAGAGGAGGAAGATGAGAAGAGACCTCGTTTCTCTCCTCAGTTTTCTGAGGACAGGAATGGAGAGAGAGGTGATGATCTCTTCTCCCTGGTACCCGGAAACAAGACGCATGAGAATGGTTGTAAGTGGCATCAAGTGAAGTTCAGACTAGATATGAAGAAATATTTCCTTGACAAGAAAGTGGTCATACACTTACATATCGCCCCTCCAGGTACAGGTCCCCTATCTTACCCACTTGAAACCAGTCCTTCAAGCTGTGAAGCTCGCAAATTCCTTGCCATTTTCTGTTGCACACTCTCCCCTGCAAAGTGACAAACTGTTGAAGGTTTACTAATTAAACGTCTGGTACATACTACTCCTAGCAGGAGTAGTACTAGAACACACTGTATTTTGGTACAAGTCATAATGAAGGCACACTTAAGAGGAGGGGAGGGAAGGGAGGGGAGGGGAGGAGATCTTGTTCAGGTATATAAATGACTGAAGGAAGGGTGAAAAGAGGACAGAGCCCGACTCTTTTCAGTGGCAAGCAGTGACAGAATCAGAGCCAAACTGAAACACTGAGTTTCTCTCTGAAGATCAGAAAACACTTTTTTTAATGTGAGTGTGACTGAGCACTGGTATAAATTGCACAGGGACATTGTTGCGTCTCTATCCTTAAAGATATTTAAAAGCTATCCAGACATGATCCTGGGAAACTGAGTATCCATTGAACAGAAGGGGTTAGACATGATGACCTTTTTCCAGCTTCAGCCATCCTGTGATTCTATGAGGTTAAGACCTCACAGTATCACTTATGATTTGTTGTGGGGATGAGGAGGGGAAGGAGGAAGGATATATACTTAAGACTTACCTGAAAAGTTAGTCTAGAGACAAAAACAACAGCAAAAAAAAACATTTAAAAAGTTGATGCATTAAAAAGAATGAGAACTTTTCTCTCATATCAAAATTCTCCTTCTCCAGAGATTGCTTTCATAAGTTGACCTATGAAATTGAAAATCCCTGTAAATGTCACAGTAAAAATATCAATTCCCTTCAATATTAGATTTTTAATAAATTTTCTATATCTTACTTAGAGGACTGGCAAGGCAGATCAGATGACTTACTTTGTACTTTCCTTTCTTTAATACTGTTTTTTGTTGTTGTTTATTTGGGTTTTTGTTGTTGTTTGTTTATTTGGGTTTTGTTTTGTTTTTCACATTGCTATACTGCTTTGTCTTGGAATTTTAAAAGTTTTTATTAAGTGACTAAATAGTTCAGGTTTTTTCCTACATGTTAACACTATCACTGTGTAAGGAAAATCATACATTAGCAGATGAAGATGCTGTATATAAGAGCACAGAGTGAACAAATCATCTCACATTGCTCCAGTTTTACATCATTCATTGTTATTTATAATAAGCTAAAGGATGGACTTCAGGAGGTTTGATAATTGTGATAGTATGTTGGCTAACGTGATCTTTGTTAAACAGGAAGATAAAAAATGCAGATCACCTTAGAAAACTGGTGCAGGTGGTTAAGGACATTTGCTCTCAGAATTATATGAAGCAAGCTCATAGATCATGTAGTCAGGTGGCTGCACACATATTTGAAGAAGTATTCCTACAACAATTCTGTTGCTTCATCTCAAGGACTTTTTATTAAAGTCAGTGTTGTGATTGTTATGATGCCTGTTATAATGAAGTGTGTGCAGAAATGTGCACATCAGAGTGGAAGACTTACTGAAAACTCAAACTTTTCCATCATAACTGAAGTCTCTTCAAGTTGCATAGGCCTGCAAAAGATCAAGTAGGGAAAACAATTTTATATTAATTTTGTAAGAATGTAAGACACTTAAGTATCAGCATTTTCCTTGACAAAATTTTGCTTTGAATGAGCAGGCTTTGACTCTGTGGAAAATATGATCTTCTTTTATCCTTCAAAGGAAATGCTTATGGAAAAGCAAAATCAACACGTGCCCCATCATGGTTTACAGTGCATAGTCTCACTTAAGTAACGAGAAGGTAGACCTTAGCACATTTCATCTCTACACTTGTTCACATCTAAAGTCACACATTTTCCTTTATCGAGTTCTTCGTCTCCAATTGTAAATGATCATTATGTGATCTTATTTGTCATTGTCTTATCTGCTATGTTTTCTAACAGTGATCACATGACCCTCATGACAGGACCTCACAAGTCTCCATTTGTCAGAAAATTAGGAAGGTTCTCTTTGGGCCAATATCACCTGTGTCAGTAGTTAGTTGTATGGTATGCACTAAGGTAATCACTGATATGCTCAAGGCTATTCCCGACACTATAAATCACATACCAAAATTCCAGGTAAAGCATCCTAGGGAGAATGGGATGCATGTCCCTCTAGTAAGTAGTGTTCCACACATTTTTAGCAATGGCAAGTAGACATGAGACAGTCGGGGAAAAAAATCTGTTTAACACCTAATCAATATGTGGTAAGCGCCTCATGCTAGGGAAGAGCTAGAGCAGGGCTTCTTCATATAAGGGTGACAAACTGGATGTTGAAACAAGCTGTTCCTTGCTTAAGCAGGACAGTGACCTCACCCTGGCATCATGCTGTTCCACCTGCATAGGGAGAGCAGTCTCGGAATGGTGAGGGTGACAGTAACAAGTCTCACCACAGGTCCACAACAAATAGGCAAAGACAAGGGGAACGATCAGGTCCCAGGTCATTCAGAGTTGTCCAGCAAGACAGGAGAAGTAGGAGATGATGTAGGGTTTTGACCTGCCTGCGGTGTGGCTCAGACCTTGACCGGGTGCCCTAGGCTGAGTTGCAATAGTTTTCCTGAACCATGGACAGGGGTCCCAGGAAGGGCTGGGCAGGGTCACTGGGTCTTGTGGGTGTACCCAGGGCCCTGTACCAAGTACTCATAATTGTCATGAAGTTCATTCCTGATCAATATTTTATGTGGCCTAGAGCCACAATGGAACATGACAAATTATACCTCAGTCCCTCTGTCTTTGTGCCATCCAAGTCACATCCATATGCTGTAGTAGGAATCATTACAGGACCAAGGTTTTATTTTCTACAGGCTATGTGAAGACCTAAAAAGCCTTGGAAAGAGTTAAAATTTGTTATGAACCTATGACAAATTTGAACAAATAACCCTTAGAAAAACTCATACTCAAGCACTATTCCCTTAAGCCACCAAATATTTTATGTAGTCTTATGTGGATTCTTAGAGTGTTATATTAGATTAAGAGCAAAGTAAACAAAAGTTTTAAATGAGCTTATTTTTTTTAAAAAAATAGTCCATTTTTATTATCTCTGTCATCTCTGGAAATGTAGAAAATTATAACTATAAAAGAAGTATATAATGGAAATAATTTATTTTTTTTAACTTAGCTGTTTTGTTTTGCTTCATTTTGTACAGCCAACTAGTTAGACACCAGTGACAATATCAAAGGTTGATGACACTAATTTAATGTTACTCCATGAGTAACAGCAACAGCCTTTTATATGTGTAGTGACTGTAGTATCTGCCTGTAGTTCTGTATTAATAAGTTAGTCATGGGGAAATCTCTAATTCAGACACAGTTTTAGCTCAAGTAACAAGCTTTGTTTTCACTGTCCATCAATATCTTGAACAATTTCCTTTGACATAAAATACATTCCTTATTTCTTCAATACATATGAGTTTGTCAAAGGACATTATGATGAAGCAGTCCAGAAACTAAGGTTGTGAGAAGAAGGTAGAACCTTCTCCCAGACAAAGCAACAACTTGTTAATTATTTTGTTAATTGATCTTCCACGTTCTTCATAGAAAACCAAAAGTGTTCTGGAGACAATGGACTCATGCACTCAGCAGCTCTGCAAGTTTGTGATTTGTTTTTTAATCACTTGGTAAATGGTATTATCATGAGATCATTGACATCCTGTCTTCTTGTTAGTCATGTGTCATCTGAAATATAGGTAGTCTGTGATCCATAATGGCACTGTCTAGGATTTTCAAACCCAGAATGAACAAAGCCATCAAAGTACTCTATAATTTGCATTATTCATAATCGGTAAGAGTCTGCTGTGGGTGTTTACAAGAGGAATATTCATTCAGAGAAATATTAATTTCAGAGGTTCCTCAAAGAGGTTAGATATGGTGTTAGTGGATATATCTGGTATCAATTAAGCATTTATTCATTAAAACCCTACATTCTTTATGCTTCATTGTTGTCAGGTATTGAACTTTTTGTTGGTTATCGCATGCAGACAAATTATGTTATCTCACCTAGAAAGGCTGGTGACAAGGCACAAATTCTGTAAGCCAACTCATGCTTCACAGAAGTTCAGGAAGACTGAAGAAGAAAAGAGAGAAAGACAATGCATCCAACTGAAGGCCAAAGCCTTCTTACAGGTCAAATATTTCTTACAGGTGCATAGTGAAATCATGGCACCAGAGGAAGGACAGGGCTCTCTCAACAAGATTAGTTGAGACGAGTTGAAATCAAGTTTCCCAGCACTGGGGGAAAATCCACTCTTGCTTTCTGGGGCCAACTGGAACTTCTTTAAAACCATTCAGATTAAATGAAAGCAGAAGTCTTCTGCAACCTGTCATTTTTAGGAAGATTCCTTAGAAGAAGACAGGCAATATAGCAGTAAATCATATTGTGGTTCAGCACTTAAAATCACCTGAGAATTCAAAAGTGCTTCAACAGGTATGCTTAGACCAATATAAGTAAAACACGGCCACTATCAACTCTCTCAGTTTGAAAACTAAAGTATAAATTATATGGAAGGTGGTATTCCACAGCTGCAACCTTCATACTTCTCCACAGTGTCAGAATAGCCTCACAGTGTTTAAGTTTCTACAGATTTGAGGACTTTTTTATGCCTATGGGCATAATTGACCTTGTAACTCTGGAAACGTTGAGCACTTCCTGAGTGGATTCTTTGTCCGCTCAAAGGTTTGCAAGTGATCAACATCTGTGTGTCAGTTTACAAGTACTCCAGAGATGGATCTGTCCTGTAATGGATTTCCTGGAGTACTTTTTGGGGAAGCGAGGACACAGAAACAATTTGACTTTGTCTCTTTCCTGCTGGTTAGGTCACAGATAGAATTTCAGCTAGCATTTGAGTAATAATCCTGGGCAACTGAAATCCTAAGGCCCCCAAAGACAGTGCTTGGGACAAGAACACAGAAATGCCCTTGACGCACTGTCAAAGGGCAGAGCTGTGTATTTTCACGGTTCCATTTCCTAGCTGCATTCAGCTCTGGGGTCCCCAGTACAGAAGGACATAGACTTGTGGGAGCAGGTACAGAGAGGGTCACCCAGATGATTAGAACACCTCTCCTAAGAAAAAAGACAGAGATAACTAGGATTGTTCAGCCTGGAAAAGAGAAGGTTTCAGTGTTACCTAATTGCAGCTGTACAGTAACTGAAGGGAACCTACAGAAAAGATGGAGAGAGACTATTCACAAGGACATCTAGTGATAAAACAAGAGGAAATGGCTTCAAACTGAGAGAGGGTAGCTTGAGATTAGATATCAGGAAGAAAGTCTTTACTGTAAGGTTGAATAGATGCTAGAACAGGTTGTCCAGAGAAGTTGTCGTTGTCCCATCCTTGAAAGCATTCAAGGCCAGGTTGACCAGGGTCTGAGTAACCTGGTCTCATGAAAGGTGTCGCTGGCCATGGCAGGGAGGTTTGGACTAGACAATCTGTAAGGTACCTTCTAACCGTGGCCATTCTGTGATTCTACCAAAGAGGACAGTTAAATCAACAAGAAACATGACATCTCCTTTGTATTATACATTTACTGATAGAATCACACATCTACATTACCTATTCACTTGGAGTAGTACGTCTGATTTTTTAGGTTATTTATTCAGAAATAGCCTTCAACAGAAGTAAAGGTATCTGTTTTTAAAAAGTGATTTCCAATAGTGGATACCTGCAGAAATTAACACTTATGGAGAAAATTTTAGCATAATTTACCAGTATTTTCAGCAAATGCATCTTGCCTTTACAGATATGGCATACCTGAAAAACAGGACTGTGACAGTTTAATGCAAAAGCAATTATATTCTATGCCAAAAGTACTAAAAATGTTTTTCGATGGAGGAGGAAATAGTAAAAAATCCCAGCATTTTAATAAATTTACTGCATTTTTTCCTTAGATCTTCAATATCACCTGTCAAAAAAGCATGAAAACCAGGTATATCATTTTGTTGTTTGCAAAATGTACAACTTCTATGTATAGCTTTAGCTTGTAAATCCCTACTTACTTTTCTTACAACAAAGCAGACTCTAAAGGTAATTTGAAGCCTGTAAAAATAAGTTTGGTGTTATTAACTTATTGCTCACAGAATTATTCTAAAGCACCCTTCTGACTCTGAAGACAGCCTGTAGAATAACAGGCTTCCTGCACTAACAGGCCAGTTCTCATACCTCCTAGTTTCTTCTACTTCTTTTCACTCATCTTTCTAAAAAGTTCATTCTATTTGGTACCAAAGCATACACTTTCTGATTTCCAGATCTCAGCTATTACCATGCTAATTCTCTGTAGTCTAATGCTTAAACATCAAAAATGTGTTTCAGCAACCTTAAAAGACAAAGCTCTACTTCATTTTTATAGAGACACAATTAGCTAAACTTTTAGTAACAAAAATTGACAGAGGAAATTCAGAACACCATTAGGCACAGAAACATCAGCAATTTTACCTGAGTGCGAAATGTATTCTGTAATTTTTTCGCCATTCTTCATCTTACCCACTCAAAGTAATTAGATAAAGCCTTTTCACTTCTAAAATTTCAGTGGCACTATGTTTTTAGCATATATATTAAAAACACAAGGCTTGTGTTTTTTTTGATTCATTGGTAGCTTTTATTCCTCTTTCTTTGCCAATTTAATCTCTGCTCCCTCATTGCTAAAGGCATATCTGGAAGTTGAAAGTCATGATCAAGCAGAGATGTAACAATCCCCGTTACACTTACAACCTTTTGAAGCTAAAATTACTTTTGCAGGATCTCTGGGTTGCTTTCACATATTTCCCCACTTTCACTGTGGCTTTACATAACATGATCGACAGGAAGCTGAACCTGAGCCAGCAGTGTGCCCAGGTGGCCAAGAAGGCCAATGGCATCCTGGCCTGTATCAAGAACAGTGTGGCCAGCAGGAGCAGGGAAGTGAT
>VYXB01009793.1:1152614-1275676 GCA_013397135.1 Pachyramphus minor | reverse complement strand
GTGGCACTTAGTGCCATAGTCTAGTAACTGCAGTGGTAGTGGATCAAGGGTTGGACTTGATCTCAGAGGTCCTTTCCAACCCATCTTATTCCATGATTCTATGATAAAGCTGAAGTCTTAAGATAAATGTCACTTAAGATAAGTGAATTGTATTACACATTGGAATATTGGAATGCTATTTTCAACCATCATCCCAGTCTAATGTAAAATAACCACCATTAAAAAAATGTGGAAATGATATTTAGATTGCATAATAGAGTCATTTACATGGCAGCTCTCTCTTTTTCCTTCATGATCACCAGATTTATTTACAGATATTAAAAATAAAATTAATTGTGTGTGTGTTGGGTGTAGTGTTCTGTTCTAACACAGTCCAACAAGGTTACTGATACTATGGCTTACCCTGTGAGACATGATAAATCACAATAGCTCTTGCCTCAATACCTGCATAGCCGCATCTCCATGTGTTTTTCAAATATGATATATGAATTCTAAACTGTAATATTTTAAATTGAAATCAAACAGTTCAATTAAGTTTGTGCATACGTACTTCAAAGCAGGGCAAATGATCAGCAAATATTGTATTGTATACAATACAGTATACATTATTATATACAAAATTCCATTAATAAATTCATTTTTAATGACATTCTTCATTTATCTTGCAATTTTTTTATCATTTCCCTATTGTGAGCTCGCAGGGATTTGGCATATATGACAGATAATATCACAAATACATTATTATTATTTGAAAATTCTTATTTGTTTAATGAAAATAATTTCATCTTTGTCTTCTTAAACTAATTAAAAGTTTATGAATCTTGTTAAATATTTGGAAGCTTAGACATTATATTGTCTGACTGGTCTGCTCAGATGTCCTATTAAATATCTAACACTATTTGGCCATTACATGAAATCAGTAACATTACTATTACAGTAATGTTTGTAATATTAATTACAAAAGTTTCCATAGCAAATAGAATCTTCTATAGAGAATACTATACCAGTGATTTCTTACTAATAAAGGTTATAAATAGGTTATGTAAATGTTACAAAGCAAATTTTTTCTCACATTACCTCTCAGTCTATCGCAAGAAATTGTATAAGGTTGGTAAAGAACTTTCGCTGTCTTCCATTTTAGACACTTCCTTCCACATGGAATTTCTTTGCTAAAATTTCTCTATCACAAAATCTTTTTTCCATTTTGTTCATTCATTTCATGCACTTTAATAGAAAGTAATGACCAAACTTCACTTTCAGTATTTCTCAAAGTAGAAGGTGGTTTTTAACAATTTGTTACATTTCATTTCTAGCTGGAAGAAATAGTGTTTCTTCTAAATCATCTCTGTGGATGTTCATGGAAGAGTATCTAGATACTATATTATGAGTAGGATCTGGTAATTATTCCTATCAATTGGAATATTCATCTGTGCTATGTGAATTTTTTACTGTGTAAGTTTTAATCTTGAATTTTTACATGACTATCTGTACTTCATAAATGAGGAAAAAAGTAAATCTCAGAAGAACATAAGCTTTGTAGACAAACCCTCCTCAGGACTTGTTATTTAGAAATAGAAAATGTGCATGTTAAGTAATATCATGTGTCTCGTGTTCATTGGTTTGAATATAAGAAGGCAAAACCTCTTCAAAGGTCAAGGATCAAATACTCTGATACAAAGGAAGATTTAAACCTTCAAAAGTAAATCAATACTATTTAGGGAATGACCAATTCCTTGAGAATGATTCTTGCAGACTGTACATTTGCCACTGTAAATAGTCAGACTTTTTAGTCTTTTAAGTTTTCCTGAATATCTTGGATGTGGAGTAATGGGTAGACTTTGTACCAGCAATACCATTCCAGATCTGTGAGCTCGTCAATCTAAATCTTTAGACTACAAACAGTTGACTTGACTATGAGCAGTACTGAGTTCTCAGCATCCCTGAAAGGAACCATTCTGGGACAGATAGTAGAATAGAAAGCTTTCATATTTTTCATATGAGTAAGAATTATTAATTCCTTGGGTTTACATTGCCCATCTAAAGACACCTTGAAAAGGTTTCCACTGCTTAAAAATGCCTGAGGCTGGTCATAAAAAAAATAATGCAAGCTTTAAAAATACTAGACGCTGAAAAATGCAGGCACAGGCTACATTAAGCAATCTGGATTCTCAGGAATATCCTAGACACATAAAACTTATTTATTTATCTAACATAACACATTGAATGACCAAAGCTAACAATATCTGCCTTAGACTTTTTCTATATCCAGAATGCAAACAAAACAAATACAGATAAAGTTCAGTGAGATAGTGTGGCTCTAATAAGCTTTATTGACATTCTTTACCAAAAGCCTGTCATTCTTTCCCTAAGTACCTTTTTACTGTAGTTGTAGTGAGTCACTTGCCCCGTGGGCTTCTGGTATTTAGGTCCCATGCAAACTGTTGTTCACCCAGGAGGCTTTTATTGAAGATAGAACCTAAAAAACTTTCTAAAAGGCACCACTGAGCCATAGAGAAACTCAAACTGCTCTGCATGCTGGAGTTAGCAGAGCTGCTACAATCAAGGGATAAAGTTCAAAATGAAATAATTTCAGTGTAGTCTCCTTCAGAATATGGTTTATTCTGTTTTCCTTTGTAGTGATTTGTTGTCTGGTATTTTTCCTAAACCAGGTTGCTAACAATGTGAAAAAAGGTTGAGAATCTCAGGGTTTTGTTATAAAGAGAATGTAACAACTTCAATAAAATAAAATTGGAAAGAATGCTTTCTGGATACATCGCTTTCCATCTTGAGGTCTCAAAGAGCATCACTAGTATATATGCTGAACCTAGTCTTACAACAATCTTGATAAGCAGACACCATCTAATTTTATATACAAGAATATTAAATACAAATTCCTATATAAACCAGCTTATACTATGCCTTCAACAGAATCATTCCTCCTCCAGCTCTACCTGGAGACACCATTCTTTTGTGCCTCAACCAGGTGCATGTCAGACACTAAATTAGCTGGTTCACAGAGATACACAGACAGAAAACAAATTACTGACTCAGTGGTTTTAGACGCAGTTTACAGGCAGATTGTTTCATCTAGTTCAGTTGATACCATCTTCAGCTCATTGTCAAACCATGTTTAAGGTTTGACAATGAGGGAGAGGGAGATGGGACAATGATGGGAGAGGAGGTTAGAGCAGAACTGCAATAACCTTGTCTTATTTCACTTTAAAGTGTCAAGGAGTGTACTCTGAGCCACAAATATCTATGTCCCACACTAATTCACAAACCTTCTCCTTCTGTGTCTGTGCCAGAGGGAGTACATGAACTACCCAAATTCAGGCTAGCAGTCTGTTATGGGCCTCAGAGATTTTGCCACGCCTCTACCCTTCCAGGGTTTGAGACAATGCTAGCAACAAAAAGAGTAGTTCCACCCAGTTTTCATCCTTGCATTTTTAATTTTCTACTAAAATTAGCACTTACTGAGCCTCTTGGTGGGTGGGATTTAACTCCATTAAAAACTACCTATAAGGAAGGATGTGAGATCTTGGCCAGGAAGCAAAGAGAGGAGAAACCAAGGTATCTCCATTCCACCATTTTCCTTCTTTGTCATTTTAGAGGAGGTGGTTATTTTAGGTTGTTTTTTGGTTTTTTTTTTTTTTGTTTTTTTTTTTTTGTTGGTTTTTTTTTTTTTTTTGTTAGGGGTTTTTGTTAGTTCTTGTGGTTTGGTTGGTTGTTTTTTTTCCTGTTGGTTTTTGTTGCTGTTTTTTTTTTTTTTTACACCCAATTTAAATTGGCTTAAATCAGTTCAAGTGCTAGGACCAAGACTCTGAGTGTTGCCCCTGAATTGAGACCAAGGGTACAATGGAAAATTAAATATAGTCTTTAAGCTTTAAAGAATCATATTTATCTGTCATGAAGGGTATGTATCTCATCTCCCTGCACATTAGGTTTTTCTGTGACTTTCATGCCTAATTTTAGATAACCAATTTGGACTAAGACTGAATAGTAGACAAATTTCCCCCATATGACAACAGGCTACTACCACCTGCAGGAACACTGTCAGTCCTGGAACTCTTCCATCCTAACAGTCCAGTATTCTCCACTTCAGCAAAATTTAAATAAACAAAACATTTACCAGTTTGAGGATGAATATAAGGCACTCAGTAGAAAGCAACCTAGTAATAAATTTTCTCCTTTTTGTTTTCAGGAATGAGGGTGAAACTCTGTACTACTGAAATGACAGCCATGATTTTGATATGAAGGTATTTTCTGGAGCATAACTGATCTAGGGAAAAAGCATATATATGGAGACAATATTGCCTAGGAACACTGATATTCAGCTGATACTAAGAAGGTTTAACATGATCTGGATAAATATTTATAATATTAATAAAACAGCTTTTCAAAAACACATGTTTGGGATAAGTGTACACTATTAGTCTTTTTTTTAAAATATTCAAATATGCTGAAATCCCTCTTTTTTAGTTTCTTCAATGTTCTCAATTTTAAATACAAATTATCTTGTACTAGCCTTCTATCTTTTTATTTTAATAACCACTTCAACCCTCTTTTATGTACATATGCAGTTGTGATGATAATTTTGAATCATGGCAGAAGTTCTGTCAAGCTGAGGCTGTTATAGAGTTGAGTAAATATTTTCATGGTTCAGTTTTCTATTCACTCCAAAAAAGGGAGAGCATAATGACTGAGGAAGTGGGTCTGTCACTAAGACTAAAGATTTGGTCTCAAAACTGTTTCAGTGAATATCTTCAGACAGTGAGAAAGAAGGATCTGAATAAATGTATGGCTAATATTTTGACCATATTAGTATATTTTTTTCAAGCTTTTCTAAGCAAAGAACAATCTTGGAAAGATAGAAAAACAATAAAAATAAATAAAGTTTCCTTTACCTGTTGATTTCAGAGCTCTGATCTCTAACATGTGGCTCACTGACAGCATCCTTTTGCAAGATCCTGTGATACAGCTTTCAGCCTCAGGAAACTCACTGTGCTTCCATGATCTAGGCTGACAGGTAGGTAAAGAACCATGTTGCCTGCAGCATTTTTCTTGTGTCACACTGTTATCCACAGTGCCACGGAGAACTGGATGTCACAGTTCTTGTTAATTCAAGATGTGATTTTGCTTGTTTATCAATTATATGAAAGATTTCATTCAGAAACTAATAATTTTTGCAGAGACTAATAAATATGGATTTCCAATACATGTACAAATCATGGAAGACACCATTAAAAAAAAATAAAAATCCCATGGTTTCAGAAATTCAGAATACCAGATTAGTGAAGAGGATCCTAAATTCAAATCAAGTTAATAAAAGATATCCAGAGAAAGCCACTTCCTAAGGAACACTTCGGCAAGAAGAGTTTAGAATTAAAACAAAGCAAAAGCAAGCAAACTAACATTTATTTCTACACATGAAAACAATAATATAAAAGACTTATTAAAAGGGAAAAAAAGATTACTACTATCAAACTGGTATTCTTAAAAAACAATTATTTCTCCTTTCACATCTTTGTCAGAAATGTAGCTTGATATAATGCTTTTATATGGCAATGATGCTATTATAGTTTTCTGCATTGTAATGTTGTTATGTTGAAATGAATTTTCATGTTGTTACAGCAAGGGAACAGATGCTGCAATTAAGACCACTAAATGGAATTCTGTCCTTAAAGATTCATATATCCTGTGTGATATTTTAACATCCTGTGTAATATTTATGGCATCGTTGGTTAGACGAGAATCAATAATAAAGTTAAGACTACTGTAATGTTATAAGGTACAAAATATCAGAGAAATTTAGACATTCTCTTTTCAGACTTTAAAGCAAAATGGAGCTGATTTACCTTTGCCCTGAAGTTTGCATGATGAAAAGTGGAACTGCAGCTAAATCAGACTCCTAGAATTTTTCATCTACACTTTTCAGATGTCAGTGACAAGATAGTAAGAGTAGAGAAACAGATGTCTTAATTTAAATTATACCCAAAAAACTTTATATATACTGCTGAAAATATTTTTTTTTCTAAAGCAAAGGAATATTCTTGACATAACTATTCAAATGGTGTTGATGTAAACCACTTAATTAATGCTTTTATGTTTGCTTTTACATAGTTTGATTACTTATAATGATCTACTTGACATATCCCACAATTTTTTGGAGTGACTTCAGTTTTTAAAAAGTGATGGAGCTAATATTCTGACTAAACACAAAAATTGAAATGCACTGAAATGTCTTTGGTCTCAAAGATGACTTTGGAGTTCTTTCTACTTCTAGCTGTGATTATCCAACTTCGTATCCCACAAAAGTTGATTAATTACCAAACAGTTAAGTTTTAAGGGTGAAGCTGAATTTAGACTCTTTTGCCCTTTTGATCTCAAACTATGGACTACTAGAGTAATTTCTAAGACAATTCAGAATGATTTTATAATGAAACCTTAAATGTTTCAAAATGTTTTGTAGGTGACTATTGTAAGTAAGTGTTATAACAGTTGCTACACCTATAAGATTTTAAGCTAGTGGAACATAGGGAAGCCTTTATTAAATAGTGATGCAAGGACCAAAGATGATTGATTTTTGTATTAACTTTCACCACTACTAGTAAGCTTTCTGTTTAGACAATTGCTGCTGTGAGAGAAAAATGTCAATTTATCTTGAGTGAATTAAGGCTTAATTAACCTTGCTTTCCCTCAAGGCCATTGATCTGGAAACAGCAAGTCAGTAATTGAATGCTGTAGCTACCAGAACCCCCAGTTTCTTAAACCATGTGATTCATTTCCCTGAATTACCATGGGAGCAAGTATGTTCTGGCTCTTAACAATTCTTTCACTAGAGCATTCAATCCATCAAAAGAGATTCAAATTCATGACAGTTCTAGGATGAAAACATCCAGTTCATCTGATATAGTGTCATATTAGGACAAGTATATTTTTTGTTGTTTTTTATAACAGTATTTAGTGGATTTGAGTAAATTATATTATTACATTAGTATAGATGAAGCACAGATTATAATTTTTGTTAAAAGATACTAATGTGTTGAAAGAGAACAAACTACATTTATCTCATTTGTACTTCTTCATTTGTTCCCTGTAAAGTCAACAATTTATATTAAATACACATTTATTCAAACTTCAATAATTAGGGATCATCACATATCTGTAGCCACTTATTTAGACTGCTTAAGCTGGATTATGGCCACAGATCTCTAATGAATATATAAAATCAAAAGGGATGTAGTACTATGATGTTTTGGTGTTGCATTAAGACAGTTCTGGCTTCTGTAGTGTCCTTCATTGATCCACCTAAATAATACTATAGTTGGAAACATATACTGATTAGATTTTCCAGTCAATTGACTTCATCAGGCCCACTTTCTCTTAAATTATATTAGATATTTAATTTTATTTACCAGTGCTGCCTATTCAGCACAGAAAAATACAAACTTTTATATAACCATGGCTGCCAGGTCAAACTGCTTTTATAAGAATTTGCTGAAAGCATTTCACTACAGATGAAATAACACCTGTGGTGTTTGGTCTGTTCTTACTAGTTTTTACTAGTATTGCCATTTGGATCTTGAAATCAACTCACAGTGTTTGGGGATTTTCTGTCTTTATGTATCTCTCTTTTAAACCTTTCTGGTATCCTTTTTGTGAATTTTACTGACAAGAAAAGCAACTTTAAAATCCTGATAAATTAAACAGATTTTCTTTGACTCTTCCTTGATCTCTGATTTTACAGAATTATACAATTTGCAAGGCAATCCACTATAGGCACATACTTCACTGACTGCACTCCAAATTTTTAAAGGTTTTCTATTCAGTTTCACCAGCAGTTCTTGGTTTCTTCTCTCTAGAAAAATAATGTTTCTTGAATTAGGGTTTTTTTGTTACAGCTTTTTGTTTTGCTTTGGTTTGGTTTTTATTTGTTTTGGTTTTTGTTGGTTGGTTGGTTTGTTTGTGGGGGTTTTTTAGTGTTTTTGTTGGTTTTTTTGTTTGTTTTGTTTTTATTTGGGGGTTTTGTTTGGTTGGTTGTTTTTGATTACTCAGTTTACAGTTCTTCCTGGTGCTAGGAAAGATCCAAAGTATTTTCCATTTTTTCTTCCTGAAGTGCTTTCTTCTGCCATCTTTAGGAGATTTTAGGAATCCGTGTTTTGTGGAAAAGTAGAGTTTGGCCTCCGATGAGCCTTGAGACCTGGTATTGCTTGGGATGAACTTAGTCGTGAAGAACTAAAGTTATCCTAAGGTTGTTCTAGTTATATAACACTGGATGCAAGACAGATGAGCATCTGTTGAAAATAACTTTTTTGGATTTCCTAATTTGGTTCTGTAGATGTCACCTGCACTCAGCTGCAGCTGAATCAGGCATCATTTACCTCTGTGAGACTTTCTCCTCCTGAGGTCTGGATGGCCCAATCATGCCTTTCTGGGCTGTGATATCATCCTTTTAGCTGGGGATAGAGACACTGTTGACATTTTTAAAGGCTTGCTTTAGGAGTGCAACAACAGCAAAACATCCTCATACCTTTTTTTGTTTAAATAAAAGCAAAAATATTCCATATTCTTTATAGCCTTGTAGGAGAATAACTGCATGGACATTTTTGATGAAGTTTTCAGTCTGACAAACTGGTAAGTGAAGAGATCCTAGAGTTAAGACAGAGATTTTTCCAGCCTGTAAAATGATTCTGAATTTATTGAATACATTCCTCCCATTTTCATTTAAGTTTAATTTTTTTATGATAGGAGTTACCAAGAGCTATTATAAAACATTAAGAGTGACTGAATGTATAAAGTGATTTTTTAATTTCTATTCTAATATTTATTTTTATTGAACAGTGTCAAAAAGATGTGTGTGCAAAGGTAAGAATTTTCAAACCACTGTATGGATCTAAGAAGCAACAGCACTGTTTATATGAAAGATATACTAGTTAAAAGTATGGATATTATAAGTCCATCAGAAATTGCACAAGAGATCCAAAAAGTTATTTTCAACAGATCAGAGCACAGACTGAGAAATCATGAATAAATTGTTCCAATGGTACTGAAGGTCCAAGTGAGAACTTAGTATTATGTGAACACAAAACTTTACTGGAATAAAGCATCAAAATAAAGATACTCTAAATGAATTATTAGGACATGAGATGTCACCTGACTTCTTGAACAGTATGACTGAAAGAAGATAGCTCTGTTCCTGAACACAGAGGTTTTCAGTTATGGTTTTTCATTCATGACAGTTTTAATATGCACACTGATGTTACAGTTCTGTAGTAGGCATCAGGTTAAATTTCATCTTCAAAGCTAACAATGCTTTTTATTTTGATTACATAGACACACAGTGTCAATTTCAACAGCTAGATTTTCTGAAAACCTTATAACTTACATTATTAGGGCCAGTTTTATTTTATCCAAGGTATTTTCCCAATGTGGTTCAAAAGGAATCTGCACAGGCTGTATTTGCATTCTTATCTGAAGACAGACCTGACTCCATATAGTTCAAATGTTTCTCTACATTATTTTCACTGCCCGCAATATGAATGTGGCATTTCAAGAGTCAGGAATTTCAGTGGCATATGAATCAACCCACTTTATTCCAGCTTTTATAGGTGACATAGCAAAGTGTGATGTACCAAACTCACTCTCTTTCAAACATAAACAAACTCATAAAACTGCAGTATTTTCAGTAGTTTGTATTTATAAGTTCTTGACATCTCTGAACCACTCTTACTGGCTGGCTGCCAGGAAGTAATTAATTGAAAAATGTAAGCTGTTTTTCAAAGTTTATGTAACTGGGCTAAAATTATTTTGCCTTGGTCTTCATTTCATATGAACAAACTCTGATGCCATATTGGTCATCTCACAGCTCATCAATGAATGTTTAGCATTTGGTACACAAAAGGTTATAGATGACACTCTTCTCTGTTAGGAAACTGTCTGCATGAAAATGCATACTAGTCAGTTTTGCGTTCAGTCTGTTCTCAGTGAAAGTAATTGCTTTGGCCATTGACCCTCTATTTTTGCCAGGGAAGGCTGATGATCTGGC
Organism: Pachyramphus minor; assembly: GCA_013397135.1. Lineage (NCBI taxonomy): Eukaryota > Metazoa > Chordata > Aves > Passeriformes > Tyrannidae > Pachyramphus > Pachyramphus minor. The sequence goes on along the minus strand of VYXB01009793.1, from coordinate 1,265,631 downwards.
AGAACACTGTGATCCATGGTGCTGAAGAGTCCTCACAAATCAAATAACATTGGCCTGAAAGTCTTCATTGTGTACACAGGCAAGAGAAGATAAATAAATGTTCATCAAGGAACACTTGCATAAGGAATTAATTGAATTTGTATGTATGTCAAAATAACAACTTTTCTGTATAGCAAATTCCATCTTCTTCAATGCCAGTTTCTGGTCTCAAACTTCACATGCATATTCTCAGATGCTGTGTTGCTAGTGCAACACTTCTCATCTAGCAGGTGGCTGACTAATGAAAAGACATTTACAGCAGATGCAGACCAGCATTTACAGATGCAGACTGTAATCCTGGAAAAAAAATCTTTAAAAATAGATTAGTTTTTCTACTTTGCATCACCACATGTGTTACATGTAGGAGTTTTCTTGATGTCATAGGTGTGAGGTGTGGGTGGTCTTATAATTTTTGCATGTGGGTGTGTGGACATCAGAAGGCTGTTTCAGCAGATCATTACAGAGACAGCTAGACTGAAGCTTCATTTTTCATTTATCTCTTGTTGAATTGGTTGCAATAGGTTTAATCATTAAATTTAAAGAAATGTGGTTCTGCTTGCTAGCTTTCTGAGAAAACCGAAGAAAATAAACTCACTAGAAACTTCTGTGATACTTTTATTTCTTCTGTTATGTTTCTATGTAAGGCAGCTGAGAACTCGAAACTACTACTCTTACAAACCATTTCTGTAAGAAAAATCAAAACCAAAAAGAATAGTGTTTGGCACTATTATATCTCCCAAAAATGAAAACAAAAAAAAAAGCAAATGTAAACCCATTAAAAATAATATTTAAGGACTTTAAACACACTAAAACTCTTAGATTTACTTGTTACTAACAAGTTTGGGTCCAACAAGAACTACCTGGAAAGATTCTCTATTATTTGAAAAATTTTCCTTGAAGCTGTACTATTTTGGAGTACATATCAAGTCATGTCTCTTTACTGAAGACTTTTCAAAGGCACTGACAAATATGCTTCCTTTGTATGCAGTGCAAAAAATAAGATTCAGCTACTGTTTTACAACAGAAGGTAAAAAAAAAATCAAGTAAAGCAAGACAAAGGAAAATAAAATTGAGTGGTTTTTCTGATTTGGGGGTTTTTGGTGATTTGGCAGTTTATTTTTATCTCAGTAATTGTATAAAGATGCTACTTAAAAAATGGACATTTATTTTCTTAATTATGTGGGACTTACTGGGGTTATAGTAGATGTACTCACATATTCATTTAAATAGAGACTTTCTACTTGACTTCTGAATTCAAAAAGTACAGTAAACACCACCAGAGGACTGACAAGTTATTTAAGGGGAGATCAATTGCTTAACATTGCACAGATAGATACTGGATTAGGTACGGTACTAGAATAACAGAGTTAATAGAAACCACAAAATGAAGCAGAGAGTAGCCTAAAGAAGAAGGATGGTGTCTGGGAAAAGTTAAATGTAAATATAGGGAGAGAAATCCAGACATGAAAAGTAAATGGAAGCCCTTCCTGAGAGTACTCACAGCTGAGAATAACATTTGCATGTGCACGTAATTTTTTCTATATGTTCATAAATTAAAAATATTCTAGTTAGATAAATGCCTACGCAATGAGTAGCTTTTTTTGCTGGTTACCCGTTAAGCTTTGAAGGGAGCCAGTCAACATTTTAATGTTCTAAATAATCAGAAAGGTTTTTTTCTGCACTGAGAATTTCACAGTGAATTGTTCTCTGATGTTAACTACCTATGTTTACATTGACTCCAACAACACATACAGTTGTCACTGGCAGAACCATGTGTAGGTTTGATACAGTACCAGTCATCGCAAGTCCTCCCATTAACTGCACAGGTTTGGGATCTTGGTTCATATGCACAGAAAGTTTTCTCCTTTTCTTTTATTTTCTGTTTAAAGTTTTTTGGCTTAATAGATTTGTAACATGTTCCATCTTTCCTGCTTTCACATGTACTAATTCTCTATCTTTTATTTGAATTTAATTGGGTTTTTTTAAGCATTATCACAGTTAAATAACTACATGGAGGTGAAATGGACACTCAGGTGCAACAGCACTTGAAACAGATATGTGCAATTTCACAAATTACATGGATTCACTGTTCTGAGAGAGAGATGATGCAGTCAGGCAAGATTAGTTGTATCCAATCTATACTGTGCAATGGAGTACCTTGGCATGCCCTAAGGCATCTTCAAATGGACTACTCTATCTTCATGGCAGAAAGTAGTGTAAAATGAAGATAACTGAGGCCCTAATGCAGGATATGAGGTCCTCCTGATTTCCTCTTCCATGTTGTTATTGCCTTCTGCTAAACAGTGGTAAATGCCTTCTCAGTTTGAGAATCCAGTTCTTCTGCTGGTAAATCAAATTACAAGATTTCAAGAGAAGACATTCATGTTGATATGATTGCTATAAAAAGAAAATGCTTTATGCACAGACAATGACTGATCATGGAAAATCAATTAATTAGATATATAACCAGAAGAATTGATGTCTTGTGAGGGAACCAAATAAAGCTCTACAAATCCTATGATTATACAGCAGACAATGAGAGAAATCTAACTGAGAAACCATAAACCAAGTCAGCTTTGCTTTCCATCGCATCAGGCTATCTCTTCACATGATTATTATTTTTCACTTATTTACAATAAATTTGAAATTCAGCTGCAATGGTTTGGTTGTTATAATATTTTTCTCAAATAATTATTCGTAAATCCCAGCAACATTTGAGGAAGCACGTCCACAAATCTTTTGAAAAGCAGTGCCCATATTCATCATGAGAAATTCCAGGGAACAACTAAGCAGAGGATATTATCTAGTTTGTAGACACCTTCTTTCATGCCTGCTCTGTACTTCACCATATGTCATAGGAAAATTTTAAGCTCAGTCTGTGTGGCAAATTTATGTCTTTTCTCAGAAATCGATGAAGTTACTGGACTGAAATATTGATTGTGTGTTTTGGAAATATTGGTCTACTTTATTGGTATACCTGTATAAATAAAACAGCATACACTTTGAATATTTCATTATATCTGATTTTGCTTCCATTAGGCAGTCCTACAAGATCTCATAGTCCTGCTGCACTCAGTAAATTGCAGTGGTATATGACACATAAAATTATTGTTCTGGACAAGAGAGGGGTGATGGTTATAATGTACCCTATCATTGTAAATAATTAATTGGATTATTATTCAACAGAAAAGTGCCAATAATGGGATAGTTCTGAATAGGACAAGAATAAAAACTTAATAGTTATATTTCTGACAGAAACACATTTACAAAAAAATACGAAAATTTCAAAGAAAGATGTGTAACTACACACATAGAGTTGGAATGTTTAAGTGTAACAAACATTTAAGAGAAGGGGAAAAATATGAGCCAGATTTTTTAGATCTTATTTAATCTTGAACTCTTTTCTTTTAAAGAATGTTTCTGGGAAATCTTTATAATTTTTCACAGTAATATTGCACTTTATGAGATAACTGAATTATTTTTAAGCTACAAAATATTTTTTCTTTCTTCATTTATAAGCAGACACTGATCCTGTGTCAGTGAGGACAAGGGAAATGTTCATATAGAAGTAAACTATATTTTGCTACTTGCAAATTTCATTACAAACATGGGTGAGTGATATTCTGTCCAGGAGAGAGGATTCATCCTGTTCTTAACACAAGCAGAATCAAAAGTTCATCTTTGGCACAGCAAGCATCTTACTTCTGTCATAGTGTCCTTCTCTTGGTGGGATACAACTGTTACAGACATTGAACTCTGCTGATTTGTCAGACACAAAAACTTGCTGTACACCTTATTGAAAAGAAAATTTCAAATTGGCACGTGTCCATGTCTTGAACCTCACTTACCACCATTCAGTTGACAGAGTTAGCTTGTTAGTTAAATTACACAGAACTTTCCACCAGTGTTGAATGTACTAAGCTGTTAGTGTACCCTGTGACTTCAGTCAGAATTTACTGGCAAAGCACAGTAACACATACTTATTTAACACAAAGTCAATACAACTGCCATTGAAAAGCTTTTTTCTCGTCACCTTTCCTTACCTGCTAAAGCAGGTACTTGTTACTTCTTATCATAGGATATAAAGACAAGAAAAAAAAAAAGAATCAATATTGAACTGTAGGATATCATTTAAGGCACCAGAAGTTCTAGGGCACTCAATATGTAAACTGCACATACTTTAGAAAAAATTGCCATCCAGGGACTGGTGAAAAGGAAGAGAAGGTACGGATCCTGCCTACAAATAAGTGAAATAACCCAGGCAGCCATGACTAATATTGAGATAAAACAGTCATTCAATTAAAAGATTTAAGGAAGGAAAACTCCTTCATATCCTGTACCTGGTCCAAATATTTTCTCTGTCTCTCATGCTTCCCTTGAGATTTCCCTTGTCTAGGAACCCCTCCAAAGCAGTCTACTCCTTGTTAAAATACAAAAACATGTTATTCCCAGAGCAACAGACAGAATCTTTCTGCATTCCTAGCATGGGTAATAAGCAACGTGACCCAGCAACCAGACAGGAATTGCACTGGGGATCATAACAATGAGGATTCTCCTACCTTCAGGTCTTGAGAATATCCCAGGTCTAATAGAAAGCAAATAAATAAAAATTTGAATAATGTAGTAGAATTCAGTATTTTGGACAAAAAATAGCTTAGATAGTGCACTATTATGTATGTTCTGTACAGTTTCAAGAAACCAGACCACCACCACTAAGCTGTTCTTTCAAACAGCAAGTACCTCTGTTTTTCTAAAACCACAGGGCAAGATTTATCAGTTAATACTTCTACTTGTGCCTAATACTGGGGGAAAAAAAAAGCAGAGAGAACATAAAAGGGTATATTATTAAATTCCTATTTGATTTTATAAACCATGTTAAATGTCTGAAATGTTTAAATGGTGTCAGCATGTGGATGCAAAAATAAAGCAAAAAATACAGTAGTGGAATAACACAGGTTCAAAGGGGCCAGATGTCACACTGTAGCTATCACTTTCTTCAACTACTTGTACAAGTCTGGATGTGTCTGGGGAGGTAATATAAATAGATGCCAAGCCCTAATGTCTCTGACTGATTGACATTTTGGCAGTAACCAGTAGATAGCTGCAATTTCTAGTTGCTGAAATGGTTCACTCAGAACTATTCTGTTCCAAACAGCTGCTGGAAATGAACCAACCACCAGCGATATCTTGAAGACTGTGGCTGCTGGGCTTGTTCTGCCTATGCAACAGAAAAAAATATGTACCTAGAAAAACCTGAAATTTATAGACTACATCCATGTTGTTCAGTACCTGTAGGACTGAGTAGATATTTACAGCCTCTGGCTCTCCAAGAGTGCTTTTATTCTTCTCTTCTGTTAGTCCATTAAGTCCATTAGGCACACACACAATTTAAAAAATCTGTGTGATACCCTCAACCTTTATCCTTTCTCCAACTTCAGACAACCCAATATGCAGCTTTTTTTTTCCTGAAAAAATATGTGCAGAAATTGATACTGCTGGAGAAAGCATATTTTATGTTATTTTGTTTAATCAGACATAACACTTAAAAAAACCCTAAAACACTCCCTTCTGCTGATATACTTTATATCTGGTTTTAAAAACAACTTTTAATCTAGGGACTTTTCTTTTTTTTTTTTTTTTTTTTTTTTTTTTTTTTTTTTTTTTTTTTTTTTTTTTTTTTTTTTTTTTTTGTGAAGATTATTTTATTTTAGTAACATGAACATTGAACATGTTACTATCTTTGCCTATCTTTGCACAATAAATTCTTGGGTGTTTTACCTTTATCAGTGCCTCAGTATCTCTTAAACTGATCCAGAGCTGGGAGTGATGTGTGTGAAGCACATCAAAGAGCAATCTATGTAATTAAAGAGAGCAAAGAAAAAGATGGAAGACAGTTGCAGACCACAAAAAAGTAGAATAAAATGTAACAAACACTAGGCAAGGACATGGGCACATCTCATTTTTTTGGGAATTCTTGAGTGGAGAGGCCAGAACTCTGAAAGACATAGTATTTCAAAGCCAAAGCAAAACCACATAATATCAAATGGAGATCTTAACAAAAGTGTTATGGGATGTGGATGTAATGACTAGCTGGGACACGTGCTAAGTAACAGAGCTGGACCACATCAGAGCTGGCAGTTAATAGACAGACTCCTAAGAGTGGGGCAAAGTGGTAGCGTGTGTACACTAACCCCTGAAAGCTTGTTATTTCATGGATTGAAAATCCTCTTCTCTGTCCTCTAACTGAGTAGTAAACAAACAGATAATCAATTCAGTCTAATTTTCAAATGACATTTTAGGAAGATTCTCAGTTAGAGCAAGCTGAAATACAATTGTGTTAAAATAGTTCAGAATGGACTGTCATATTATCTTCCTGCTCTCTCTAGCTGGGGATTCAGTGACATGTTAAAACAACACCATATTTTGCTGATGCATTGTTTAGTGAGTATTTTGAGGAATAGTCAACAAGTATACAGCTGTCTCCATAGTTTATGGAACATCAAGAGAAGAGCTCGATTTCTATGAATAATTGACATTTTATAGCTGCTGCTCAATGCTATTTGGGTAACACTGGTAGGTAGATGCAATAGGTTACACATTCTTTAGTTTTCTGCAAGGAGCACTGAAGATGGATAATGGTACACGTTTCAGTTTTTTACTAACATACTCTTGAAATAAAGTTCAAAAAGAAATAAAAAGCAAAAATATACATTGTAACTGCAAAACATGAGATATTTTTAAAATTATTCTTACCCAGTGTGATCTCTTCTTTTCTTCCTGACATAAAAATTACTGAGCATATACTTTAAATTCCTTAAAACATTTGTTTTTCTAGTCTTCTGGTTGTTGTATAGCTGCTATATAACTCTCTCACCCATCAGAGAAATCAGCTTATACACATTTTGAGAAGTATTGGTTATCAATATAGAAGTATAGAAAAAGAAATGGTGAATGGTGACACAAAATAAGATTATGAACACAGGTTCTCTGTCATAGATATAAAAGTAAAACAGAATTAATACTGTAATAAAAGTGGACTGCAATAACAAAAATGTGTGTGTGCGTGGGTCTTAAAAAGGGGTAGGTTTTCCTTTTCTGCACCATGACAGATGAAATGCTTTGATGTCCCCAAAATGCCCTTCTTATCCGAGAAAACTTACACTAAGAGCAACTTTGTTATGTGTTCATTGCTTCTTAACAGTATTGATTTGTATTGATTTTTATTATTACAGTGTTTTTTAATATTGTGCCACAAATAGAAACAGCTACCTGAAGTATAAAAGATTTCAAAATGATGGAGTGCCACTGTCTATCACGAATTCAAGGTGTCAATTATTACTAAATGAAAAATAAAATAAAATGTAACTAAAAACAAAGCCCATGTCTGTAATAAATCTGATTATTCAATCATATTTTTTGCTGATGAGAGATTACAAGATACAAGATTAGATTAATTTTTAGCTGAAAAATAGAAGGATAACTTTTTGAAACCCCTATCAGGATAAAAGGTTTCAAAAATAATAACTTAGTAAGACCAGGAAATTATTAGCTCGTGAACATTATCAACATATTTGTCCTCCCAGCTTTTCAGACTTTAAATTTTAAAAACTGCTGTTTCTTGTTACTAGCATTAGGACTTACAATATCATCTTCAGTTCAAAGATAAAAAATAAGTAACTCCTTTAAAGAAGTATATTCTCGCTTTTTGACCTCTTGCAGGAAACTATGAGAAGAATGGACTAAATATTTTTATGCATTTATAGAGTATAGTACACATAGTACAGTGGTGAAAGAATCTTTGACTATAACCTGAAGATGACGCTGTAAAAAAAAAAACAACAAACCAACAAACAAACCAGTGAAGTTTTTGGTAAAATGTAAATTTAAAAATCAAATAACCAAATCTGATATTAGAAGAACTCATTGATTGTGACCTATTGACTTCATTGTCTTCTCTGCCTGGTTGTAATTCTACTTCTGAAATCAGAGTAATATATTAGTTTGAGATTTCTTTCATTAAAGGAAATGGAATTCTCTGTAGAAGGTTCTTTGTGAAAGACTCAACACTTGAAATCAGCTGAACCTTCAATTTTGACTTTCAAAGCTCACTTGTGAATAATCTTGAAAAAAAGAAGGGGGATAATTGTTATGCCCCAAGCATGACAGAGTATTCAATTTAACTGGCTATAATGTATGGAAAAGAGTATGACTGTGGTTACGCTTGAGATAAAACTGATATTTAATTTTATTTTCCTCCCAGAACTTTGGTCAAAGACATCTGGAACTTTGTAAAGCTTCTTCCCTTTTTTTCCCCTCATTTTCCCCTCTTTTTAATTTTTATTTTTAATCTGATGCTAACAAATGGTCTGTGAAATTAAGTAAACTTTTCATTAATTCTTTGAAAGTTTGCTTTTCTTCAAATGGAATTATTGAAGAAGAAAGGTGATGCTTGTTCTCACCCATCCCTGACAATCTCCAGATCACTTCTCAAAACATGTATGTCAATTATTCTACTAAGTATGGAAAAAATAATCTGAAGCATTGTAAAACGAACTATGTGAAGTCTTGAAGAGACCCAGTAGGTGGCTGAAGTGAGAATTAAAAATGCCATGTTCTTGAAAATCACACATTTTTAATATTAGCCTTCAAAGTTAACAATGATGACAAGATCATTCCAGCCTCATGATATAATTAATTGCTGTAATTTCAGACATTTAAAAAAGGAACAAGACTATCATATAATGTGAATGAGAATGAGTCTTATGGAGCTTACATTTGATTTTATACAGATCTGGGAAATATTGTTAATGATGAAGATGCAGGTTGACTCTGTTTCTGATTTAAACATAGAGAATAAATTTTTATTGTTGCTTAAAATGCAACAGCCACACTAACTGCAAGACTATTGATTATTTTAGATAGTTCTCATATTACTCTTCCTCTCTACCTGAACTACCTTAATTTAATAGTTTCTTGGCTCTGTTTCTCTTTAATCTGCCTAAGGACAAAAGCTCCTCTTCTACAAGACAATCTGTAATGTCTGTTCACTCTAACACACTACTAAATAAACTAAGTATTTTTGCTTCTCACTGAAAGACTTCAAGCATGCCATAGCTGCTCTGAATTTCCTCACTATTCAGCTTGCTTTCTCAATTTTCCTCTGGAAAAATATTGATCATGAAGCATTTGATACTCATGGTATGAAAGTTAAACATCATTTTGGTGAGTCTCATAGTATCATTTCGTGAAAGTTATGATGTACTTCCAATTTTTTCATTGGATGAGCAAATTTATAATTTGGAACCTTCAAAGAAGTTAGAGACACTCCAGAACTCCAGGAGGGAAAAAGAGCATTTTTAGACTTGTGGAAGATTAGTGACTTTTGGAACATTTTAAGGATTTTACTTTTTGAACAAGTCAGGTCTTGGGTAAGGTGTTATTGATAGAGAAAATAGTCAACTGCAAGATTTACTGGCTGGGTGCACAGTTAAAATTTTATTTTCTCTTGTCGCAATAATACAAGGTAATTGTGAAGGTAATAGCGGCTTTGAAAAGGTGAGGTCAAATTCTCATCTGGCCCATGTATTTGCCTCTCTGCCAGGGCTAAGCCAGAAGTTTGGGGAATGTTGTGTCAAGTGGTATCCCATTCCAAGTAAAATAAAGCAAGTGCCATGCGTTCGTGACTCTGTAACTTTCTGTCATCACCGTAGTCATTAACACAAAGTAACACTTGTTTATACACAGACCTATTCTGAAGGCCTTAGTCATGTACTTTGATATATTTACTTGCATCTGTGCCAAGATGTGCAGGAGATGCGGTATTAGGAATTTGCTCCTCACACACACTTTATAATCACAGAAATGATAGTTAACTCTGGCTGCCTCTGGGCCTGGTGGATGAACCTGGTCATTGCCATGAGTAACAAGAAGGCAGTCTGAAGGGGCTGGTACCAGGATTTTAAATGTCAAGCAGTATTCCTTTCAGTGGCACTCATGGCAGCTCTAATGGTGTCCAGATTCCTGAAAAAGAATCATGTATTTGATGTAAGTGTATGTCCTGGTGCGTGTATAACATGAGGAAAATTGAACAGAACATGATAGAAAACAGGAACATTTGGCTAAACAGGGCTCTGGTGATGACATCGCCTGCTTTGCAATTCCTCTGACTGGAGGTTGTCTCCCCTGAGGTTAATCTGCACTTATCTGAAACAAAAGTTTTTCTTGTGAACACATCAGGTGGGGCTCTGTGCCGTGCTGATAGATCAGCATGTATAGATTCCATTTCAAAGAACCCCTTATCTGCTCTGATTTATTATTTTGAGTTCATGCCTGTCTTCAAAGATAACAGATCTTTGGTGTCTTTTGGCATGTCCACTTAAGGTAAAAAGTCAGATAGGTAGTTTAGGGCAAAAACAGTTCTTCCAAATACGGACTCAGGGGGAAGAAAAAAAAAATAAAAAAAGTGAGCAGTCTACTTCACAGGAACAATAATTTTACTTTTGATTCAGTCATTTTACACTAATGAAGTCCTGAATAACCCTAAATCTTTTAGATAACAAAAACAGACACAAGTATTTTCTTATATTGATCAGGAACTAAACTGTTCCTTTTAAGAAGTGAGAAAGCTCCACCATTACTTCTTTGGCTGTATATGGAATTAACTCCAGTTGGGGTTGAAGAAAGTTACAAAACCACTACTTTACATCCAACACATACTGGTTCATTCCAGAAGAATTTTGGACTTTTGTTTTGTTCCCAGATACAACTAATAATTCACAGTTTGAATTCTGGTTCTATAGGTCCTGAGATTTCTGAAAAATATGATTTCAGAAATAAAAGGTCTTGAAATATTTTCTGCAGGAAAATGCATTAAATTTTATCAAAATCATGTTCAGAATATATAAGGAAGATATTTGGATAGGATTTTTTTTAATTTTAGATAAGCTTTATATTGTACTAGGGGATTAGGGTGGTTTTATTTCATTTTTAATGACTCATTACACAGAATGCTTGAACTTATCTTTAAGGAACATTATCCTTACAATTTCTCAAAACATAAGAAAAACATGCTGTAAAATAATGAAATAGAACCTGACAGATCAACTCATTTTAGAATTTATTTTTCTCTCCAAGCTAAATTAACGTCAGTGTGTCAGTTTCTGCAAGGGAATAGTATGAAATTCTTTTATCATACTTTTCACTCTTAATATTTTAGGTTCTTGTATTCTATTTTTTAATGCAATGCAGAAATCTTGAGGATTGCTGTTCCTCAGTTGTGGTTTATGAATATCACTGCAAATCTGAAAAGTCACAGACTGCTAACCCACCATAAAGACCTGGATAACTCTCTGAATAATTCAATATGGGTTTTATCTAGGTTTTGACACCAACCAACTTTCTAACGTTTCTGTCTAGTAAGTGAAGAGAGACTGGGAACTCCAGGTGCACCTCTCTACTTTTCATACATCTTTTACCATGCGAAGAAAGACTTTGTAAAAATAATACATAAAAGAATACACAGAAGCTATAAATAGTAAACATGACTATTGGACTACTATGCTATTCAAATAGTCAGGCTTGCAGTATCAGTAGAGACTCCCTGTGAGTTTTTACTGTCCAGACAGTTGTCAGTCAAGAAGAGAACATTTTTCTCCTGTGCTTCTTGAAAAGGTCTGGTGCCATCCTTGTTTCTGCTGATTTGCTATCTTCTGACTGCCTTTTTTCTTGGGCTTTTATACTCCTTCATGTCAACATTTTTCTTTTAAGTTCTGAAATACTGCTAGCCTCAACAGTTTTACTTCTGCCTGTGTTTTTACATCCTTTATCTTGCAAGGTCTTAGCCTTGCATAGTCCTTTACAGTTTAACATTGTTTCTTATTAATGCTAGGCCAAGGTCACAGAGCTGTGCTGCACTAAAACACATACACAAAGGGAGAGAGTAGCTGAACCCCAGCACTGTAGGTTACACAGATGATGTAGCAGGTCCCAAAGGCTCAAATGTCCTCTTGAAGAGTCTCTTTCTGTGATTAAAGAGGAAGGTAAGATCCTTGGACCTTTGAATCCTAGGATCCTCATGGACCTTTTAAACAGATGATATTTAGAGGGATTAATTCAGCTCTTGATATGGCTTGTCTTTTTTTTTTTTCTTCGTCTGTCATCCTCATTAAGAGAAATCCACAGGCATGGGGAATATGGTCTTAATGATGCAAACAAGAATATTGCAATAAGTGTAATGTGCAAGGAAAAATTAGAGGAGAAATGATAAATATAGTTCCTAATTAAATTCTAACCCATGCTGTGAAAGCATGTCTCCATGTTCCAGGAGAGTATAATTTTGACAAAAGGGTTACCTTTCTTTAACTTTATGATGTCATGAGACATTCTGGCCTGGACAGGAAATTCATAGAAAGTGTATGTAAAGGGAAGCAAAATGGGCTTTAAAACTCTATGCTCAGTACTAAGTCTTCATGATTCATAGATATAGAACTCCAAAAATCCAATTTCTAGTGGTAATGTAATTGATTTTGAAGCAATCTGGTATGTCATTTGGGAAAACAGCTTAGACTTTCCAAATCCCTGTTCAAAGCTTCTTGTATAGACAACATTGTTGGGCTTAATCAAAAGGTCAGATAGGATACTAACAGAGACATACTTAATGGAATGTATCAATTTTTTCCCTAGTTTGTTTTTTTTCCTGACAATCAGTGAATTAAGAACATTTCTTGTGAGTTATTTGGGGTTTTAGTCTTATGATTTTAAGGTAAAGAATAATCTTTTATTTTGATAACAAATTGGTAAAACTATGTTTAAAAAAAGAACCCAAATCAAATCAAAACAACTATTTTTGTTTTTAAATTATTTCTAGACTTAATATGTCCTTGTTTTGTAAGTAGTCTTTATATACCTCCAGTTCACCATACAATTTTGAGAACTGGGGTATTTCTTTAGATATCCTCGAATGCTTGTGTTTTATACACTGACTTAATGACATTATGCACATAATGCACTGCATTGCACAGACCAGTCCATGCCTTGGTTTATTTTTATTATTCAAAACTGTTGATTGGTTCTGACTTAGTCCTTCTCAATTAAATTGACATTGATTATTTCCCAGTATTTAGTAGCAGTCACAAGTGTTACTAGTGTACTAGTTTCTTACTTCTAAATTCAAATGTACTAGATGAAATGACTTGAAGCTTTAATAACTGGGAGCTATTGTTTACATGTTAAATGGTGTATTTGTCACACTCACATCACCTAAAAACTCAGAGTATACAAGAAATTACTAAAAAGAGGAAGCAAGCATAACCTTTACTACTTTTCATCTCATTATTGGAAGCTGTCTTTTGGTTGTAGAACTTCTTTAGTCATGGAGCCATATGTAGTTACATAAAACATAGATGAATATATTTCAGATAATTATTCTATCTGATCTCATTATTGTCAATGAAAAGCAACTGGCACTATTACAGATGTCATGAGTAAGATGGTAGATAAATAAATACCATTAGTATGATTCCATTTGCTGGAAGTATGAACATTTACAGGCAAAACGACTGTTACTTTTTGCCATTAAAGTTACATTTTGCCATTTAAGGCGCAAGATAAATTACAAAGTCTGGGGGTGGGGAGGGGAGAGCACTGCAAATAGCAGGTCCTTAACTTATGATCTGTGACTGAACAGCAACGGAAGAAGGCTCAGAGATGTGCAAGGGTGATGTGCTCGTGAAGCTTGGGGAATCAGCCAGGATTTGACTGACCACAGCTATTGCAAAGAAGCTGATCTCAATGCAAAAGAGACCAGAGGTTAGCCTTTGCTTTATATGATAAGCTATGAGAGTTGAGGGGATCAAGAGGTGGTGTAAATGTTTCTCCCTAAGTTCATTCAAAGAGTGTGAATATCTCCTTATGTTATCCAGGCCCAACACAGAGGTTGAGAACTAAACAGAAAGAATTTCAAAGAGAGCTGTGGGCTTGAGCAGGCTTCAGCATATGTTTTATGTTTTCTGGCAATTATGGATGGCCAGCATCATGATGGTGAGCATATTATAGAGATTCCCATGTTATATAATAAGAATCACATGTGAATGAACTATGTTTTTTGTTAAGTGTGACTTACATTATGTTTTAAGTGTATTTTGTATCACTCTGTTAAAGCATAAATCCTATGTAATATAGAATATCTTCAAATAAATATTTTGACATGAAAAACTACACCCTTTGCATGTAGAAAATCTAAAAAAACCTGGTCAGAGACTGTGGGACTCTGACACAGTCCCACAGAAATTCTGAAGGCTAATATTTCTGATGGTTGACTTTTGATAAATGTAATGTTCATGAGGCTCTATGATCTTAATTTATTGACAGGCACAATTAATTTTCATGCCTTTTTAACAAAGACTTTCTTAGAGTTAAAAAATCCAACAAATTTCTAATTAGTCAGATTAATGTATACAGAAAGGGAAAAAAAATCAGATTTATATCTTCACATCTAAACAGTCTTGGCATCTCTCTGTATTTAACTACTCAATTCCTATCGGGTCTTTCTCGATACTCCTACTCAAAAGGATCCAAACCCCCCTTGTTTTTACATATATAAACATGCATAAAGGACAAAAAGGACTGATAAAAAGCCTAAGAAATTCTTTCATGGTTACTGTTGTAGCTAAGCTTCTATGTGAGGCTTAGTACCTCTTGGGGGATCAGTTCTGTGAATGAATGTCTTCCTTTGCAAAGCCATCTCTGTAACATTTAGACAGAGTTATATTCAGTGTATTTTCTTGTGGGAGCAATCTTTCTCACTTCTTTGTGTACCTCACTTTTACACGTGGAAATCTTAATGGAAGAAGTATTGTTCAGTTTTATCCTGGAAACAAGATAAGTAGCAACAACCATGACTCTCTCCAGGCAGTCTTGTGCTTAACATTTAGGCAAAACTGTATTTTCTCACTCTTATAGTTTGAATTTGGAGTCATTAAAAGAGAATTATTTGTTAACCTTATTTCTGGTAGTATAAGTTAATCTATTTCTATGAATAATAAGGCAAAGAATTCACGTGACAGTGTACTGTATGTTGTTTCTTTATTAAAGATAGGAGTCTGAATTCAGGTATCAGTCTTCCTACACAGTTCAGAGTACTGCAAACATGTGACAAAACTAAGAATAAATTAACTGAAAGTGTTTCTAGTCGTAGCATGTTTATGTTGCAGCACTTCATAAGTTTATCCCTGGAGATTCTGAATTCAAGCTTCAAGCATTAATATAAATCTTTTTAATGTTTCTGAATAAAACTTTTGAAGTCCTGTGTCTTCCTAGCATCTCAGTGGATACATTATCATTAAATGTGCTATTATAAATGTGATGAATAACGGGCTTCTCAGATTTTTACAATATTTTTCAAAACTCTCAAGAAATAAAGAAAAATCACATAACTTTCCCTTTCCCTTTCACTTTTCCTTTCCTTTTCCTTTTCCCTTTCCCTTTCCTTTTCCTTTTCCCTTTCTTTTTCCATTTAGAGATGATTATGGCCTTTTTTTTTTTTTTCATTGTCTGGGTCAGGTGGGTGTTATTTCCCTGCTTGCTTTCTTTTTTACATCCTCTTTATACAGCTTAAAGAAAGGATTTGAGCCCAAGACTGTATTTAGGGATCTCTCACTATTAGTCTGGTACCTCCCTCCCCCCTAGAAAGAAGGTTTTTTTGGTTTGCTAACTTAATATCTGTTCTAGTCTGAACTTCAGAGGGAAAAAAGTTATTAGCATTATAGTCCAGCCAGCCTGCTGGCTGTTTTGAAACGTGCTTTTAAGTTTTTGATTTTCCGTATGTATTTTACACTTGCAGGTGGTACAGCTAACCTGTATCCAGTACTTTCAGTAACTAAGCTTCCTTTAGCACGGCATTCCTAGGTTACCTGAAATCTGTATATTTCACAGACTGTACTGGGCACCTGAACATTCAAGTTTTCAGTGCTCAAGTCACTCTGCAAATGATCCTAATAAATTATTTCCTATTAAACTATCAAACTATCCAGTCACTTTTTCATTTTATGTGGTAAAATATGTTTTATGAGAATACTTTCCTACATTTTGTAAAACTCATTAAAAGAGGAAGTTTGCCAGAAGGTTCTTGTAGCATGTGTAAAAAAGCAAGAATCAGATTTTTCTGTAGCCTTCATCTGTTACTGTAAAGTTACTACTGATGTGACTTTTAATAAAAAGTGTATACAATTTATGAATACTTTCACGTGTAACTGCATGAAATATATATCCTTCCATATTAAATACACCTGTTTACAGTTGTAGGAAATATTTATATTGTCTGATTTTTCAATATGACAAACTGCAGAAGTAGTCTACACCTTAATTAAATCAATACCATCTTCATGTTAACTAATAAAAATTTTTTTTAACATGAACATGAATATTTCCTTTTATTAAGCAAGTAGATTAGTTCTGTCAGGAAAAAAAAAAATCATTGACATTTTTACTATGCTACTAATTTTAATAGGGAAGTAACAATTTACCTGATATCTAGGGTCATTATTAGGATTTCAATTTACCAAACTGCTTTTTGGTAAACCTAAGGTCTGTGATAACTGAATACTTGAATAGAAATTAGGATGTAGAAAAAAAAAAGGAGATACTTTGTTTTGCCATATTTACGCACTCATTTTATGTAAGCAGCATGCTTTTATTTTGAAGTTTTTGCTTAAATAAAATAAATCCCTAATAACTTTTGGAATTGTTTTAGTTTTTCTGATAATATAAATCACTGTACTTTCTATTTTTCTTGTTTCTGTCAACTACAGTGCTTTGCTTCTATAAATTAGAACCACCAACATTTGCAAGTATGTTAACAAACCACACAGATGTAAGACAGAAAAATAGAGGGGGCAATATTTCTATTTCAAATCTATTGGAAGCATACTTTCAATGTAATTTATCTATGTGTTAAATATATTCCTTTTTTCCATCTGGATAATGGTGTGGTGTGTTAACCTTGGCTGGTCATCAAATGCCCACCAAGCTACTCTATTTCTTACCTATTTCAATAGGACAGAGGGGAAAATATGATGAAAAACTCATAGGCTGTGATAAGAATGGGAAGAGATCAGTTACAAATTACCACCATGGGCAAAACAGACTCAGCTTGAGAAAATTAATTTAATTTATTGCTGATCAATAGCAGATGGGGATAGTGAGAAATAAGAACAGATCTAAAAACACCTTCCCTGCACTACTCCCTTCTTCCTGAGCTCAACTGCACTCAAAACTCTTTTACCTACTCCCTCCACATGGTGCAGGGAGATGGGAAATAAGAGTTACAGTTAGTTCATAATGTTTTTTTCTTTGCTGCTTCTTACTACTTCCACTCTTTCTCTGCTCCAGCATGGGATTCGTCCCATGGGATAGATCCTTTGTGAGTTTCTCCAGCATGGACCCTTCCCATAGGTTGCAGTTCTTCATGATCTGCTCCAGCATGAGTCCTTCAGAAAAAGGCTGCTCCAGTGTGGGTCCCCCACAGGGTCATGAGTCCTGCTCCAGCCTGGAGTCCTCTCTCAATAGGCCCACAGGTCCTGCCAGGACCCTGCTGCAGCATGAACTCTCCATGGGATCACAATCTCCTTCAGGTATCCACCTGCTCTGACATGGGGACCTCCATGGGCTGCAGGGGGACAGACCCTCACCGTGGTCTGCACTACAGGCCGGGGAATCTCAGCTCCTGAACCACCTCCTCCCCCTCCTTCTTCACTGATCTTGATGTCTGCAGGGCTACTTGCTTTATATTTTCTCAGTCCTCTCTCTTGGCTGCCCTATGGCAGTTTTTACACGTTCTAAAATATGATATCCCAGAGGTTCTACCAATGGGGCTGACTGGTCAGGCTTTGGCCAGTGCCAGGTCTTTCTTGGGGCTGGTGGAGACTGGCTCTGTCTGACACTGGGGCAGTTTTCTAGTGTCTTCTTACAGAAACCATGGCTGCAGTGCCCCCACTACCGAAACCTTGCCGTGTAAACCTAATACACATAGGTAGGATGTGTTTAGGGCAGAAGCTGTTTCTCTTGTTCTCTCTGTGAAGCACAAACAAAGTTTTCTTCTGTTATTACCCAGGCTATTCCCATGCTTGCTCTCCTGCTGAGGTGCCTTGGAGAAGGAAAGATAGCTGTAAAGCTAAACGATTCTTTAGAAATCCCACACTTAACTAGTTTAGAGAATAAATGGCAAGAGTGGAGTGTCCTTTTTTGCTGGTTTGTTGGTTTGGAGTTTTTTGGTTGATTGGGGGGTTTTTGACTATTTGGTTGGTTGGTTGGTTTGGTTTTTTGTTTGTTTGGTTCGAGGGAGGGTGTTGCATTTTTTTGTAGAGAAGGACTAATTTTCAGTAGTGCAGCCTCAATGAACATCCACCCTGTGGTAGATGTACACGGAGTATGTGGTCATGCTATGATCCTACTACCAGCCAGCTGAGAACTTTTGCAGGGTGTACCCTGATGTAGTCAAAACAGGACAAATTCTGAGTTTCCCAGGTTAATGATCAGCATTCAAGTTCTGGGTGAACATTCACTAAAAGAGGGGTTTGGCTTGGTTGGTTTTTGTTTGGCTGGTTTTTTGTCAAATGAGTCAGTCAACTGGGAATTAAAAAATGAAGAAATAGTGAAATGATAAAGCCACAAGGAGAGCTGTAACAAGGGGTTGGCAGTAGCAACGAGATGTTAAAGAGGAATGTTGCCAAGAGTCGACAAATAAATAAATTACAATGATAATACTTCAAGTCAAACTATTAAGTCTACTTTATTACATCTTAAAAATTGTGCCCTGTTCAGCTCTTCTTCTAATTCTGACTGCAATAGATTCTTTGCACATATAATTAGGGAGACTCTTTTAAAGTTGTAATAAATAAATAAGTATCCAAAAAAAATAAATTAAAAAAAAAAACACACAAAAAAAAATACCAGAAAAACATAGTAGTACTATGAAGGATATTAGAATAACTGAAATAAAGCATATACACAAATCCCATGCTACAAAAGCACATTTTTTATCAAAAGAAAAATACAATTAACTTTTACTGTAAAAAATAATTCAATTAAACTGGGTTTCTGAGTTCCGGGGAACTTTTGAGGCAAAAGCCATATTTGCTGTGTTTTATTTGTTTCTCATAGCTTTAACTGCTAACCTATGGCAGGTAAGAAGTTACAGTTTCACTAACTTTCATACTTTGCAAGAATGTTGTAAACAGTATTTTAAGAGGCAATAATTGTGATAGATTTTGCACAAATCACAGGGTAAAAGAGATAAAGTAATTATATGATTTTTTTAAAGTCACATCTTAACACTCGGAAAACAGCCTTAGCACTTGGAAAACAGATGACAACAATAACAACACCAACAATAAAAGGAGAAATCAGCAGCCTAGAGCAGCACAGTCATGGTGAATAGCAAATTCAGTGCTTTAAGTGGAAAAGAAAGGTCCCAGAGAAACAGCTGTGGCTATATTTATAGCTTGTTCAGTGAGCAGATCTAAGCAGATTTCCAGGTGCATGACATGTAGTAATTTCTTTCTCCATCCACTTTTTATCCTCAAAGGGAAAGGCAAGGCAGATGACAAGGTACCCAGGACAAAAAATAAGGAGACAGAAGGAGCTCAGGGCTGACTTTGTTCCTTCATTTATATTTTTAGTTTCACCCTCCCCGGTAAGCTGTGATTTTTCTGGTTGAGTAGGTCTAGGTGTGACCTCCATGTCAAATCTAGGGGAACAGACCAACTGAAAAGCAGGACTGGAAGCCAGCTTTTCATTGCAGGATACAGGAAATTCACTGAGGATGGGTACCCCAGGTATCTTAGGGTCACATTGCCTGAGGAATCTGCCTGCAGCCTTCTTGGGCATATGGAGTCAAAGTCACTGAAAAGTTTCTCAGGAGATTCAAGTCAACCTTTTAATAGAGATACTCCATACTTATCCTACTAATGCAAGTACTACACAGTGCTTTTGATACTACGTATTAGATCTATGTTAGACTCTTGGTGCTTTTTTTGGTGATTTAATAAGTAGAAGAACTACTCCACTATTTCTTGAGAGCAAACAGCATATTGCATTAGAAGGAAAAGCTATGTCTCCTTTATAATGGAACACTTCAATATGTTTTGGTGTTCAATTTTCAAAATCTAATTTTAACTGTCAGTAGTAAACAAAACAAAATTGTTACTAAGGATGAAAAATATCTGAATTTTGCATGAGTGAAACTATGTTACAAATTATGTATATTATTAAAATTAAGTATTGATCATCACCATTGGTCTACTCTGGCCTCCAATTGGGAGGCCTGGAGACACATTATCTATAACGCTGCTGCCTCCTTTGAGAACTCACACAAGATCACTCTCAAGGAGAAAAGACAATGCAGAAAGAATTGTGTCCAGTCGATACCACCTGGGGAGTCTTTCTGTTGTCCTTTCTGCAACCAGACTTGTCTGTCGTGCATTGGCCTTTTCAGCCATCAGCGACCCTGCAGCAAGCGTGGGTAGAGCCCTTCGAAATCTTTGTTCATGAAGCCAAGCCATGACTTTGAAATTAGAACAGGTAGTCCAAGTTTTAGATTTTTTCTTTTAAAGGAAGATGATGCAGCCTTTATTTTTAAGTCTGGATAAAATATTTTTTTTAGTATGTCATGAATACATAAAACACTGGGACAAAAATATTAACACAATGAAAGTAAAAGCAGAAATTTACGGTTTTGCAAAAGATTTTGACTAAGTAACCTTTTGATCAAGCAGTAATTTTGATAACTGTAAATGGATATAAGAATTACAGACTTTTGGAAAAACAGAAAACATTTTCACTAACACTTCCATATAGTGAGTTCACAGAATACATAAATGGGTAGAAAATTTCGGGTCTCTCTCGATCAATTCCAGAATTTTTATCAACTGTTTGTACTTGACCATTTGCTACTTCATAGGAAAGGCAAGAAAGACATTGCCTGGTAACTACTGACTGAGACAACTTTGTAATAACACAACTTTCTTCAAAATCTTAAAGTTCTCACTAAGCAAAGGGATGAAGTAACTTTCAGATAGGTAAAACTAACTCAAGAGATTCAGGTGGCTCAGATGTTGTGAAGTCTTTTGAGAATGAAAGAACCTTCTCATACACTTATTATATTTTGTAAAAGATTGCACTGAAAATCATGGTATTTCTTATAAAATCAACTTCTAAGTCAACTTTTTTTCTCTAACACCCAATACATCAGATTTCTTCTAAGTTTTGTTAATATTTTTTTCCTGAGATGAGTCAACTGAAATTCACAGCCAATGTATATAAGTTCTTCTTTTACATAGTTTGAATTATAGAGTGTTCTTTAGGAAATGCTTGCCAACATTAAAGTTTCCGAGAGCATCCATAAATTTTTCAGCTATAAGGCAAAGAACTTCTCTCCACGATGAGCACAACTTACTATTCTAATATTATCACTTCATATCTGACCTAATTAAATTCCATCATATAATACTTAAGTTATAGTTGTATAACCCATCATGTAAAGTGCTAACACAAAATCTATCCTATGAGGTTGATGTCAACTATTACAGTTGGCTGGAAACTTAAACACAATGTATTTCAAAGAATAATGCTTTGACGAATTAGGAACATTTTCAGTGTTGATTCTGATGACTGTTGCAATACAATGGTTTCTTAGTCCTGAGAAATAACAGATAAGTCTCCAGTAGACCTAACCAGAGATACCAGAAAAAGAGAATAAGAAAAACAGATAGGGTAAGTAAGACTATAAGGAATTGTTTTCTGTTACAAGTGGGAAAAAATGATCTTTCAACGCTGTTTTTTTTACAAATTCCTGTAAAAGGTTTTGTCTTCAGTACAAAAAAAAGAACAGAAACAAATGTCAAAACCATTGAAGCTGTTGACTTTCTGTTAGTTACACTCACAGCTCCCATGCAACAAAAATGATTAGCGAGGTCCAAACTTAACAGTTCTCTATTAAGATAATAACTGGTTGAAACTGGAGGGTACTCAAGAGGCATGCTAGGTCCTGATGTTTCTTAAGTCTTCCAGCAGAAACTTTGGAAATCTACAGGTTTTCCCACTAGCCTGACTACTGTGAAACTTGTGACACCTCCAGAATACAACTGAACGCAAGCCTTCTTGCTGTTTCACTGGAGATCTTGATACTTTGAAAGTCTTGGAGAAGTCCACTGTACTAAGGATTGTGCAGCTGCTGCTCCACTAGAAGAGAGTCAGTCCTGGAAGTCCTAAGCTGAACGTGGGGGTATTTATTCTCAATAGTTCTCCAAAACATTTAGCATCATAAAAGTGGAATGCTTCCTTCTGACTAATCCTAACCTCTGTGGCTGAACAGCACTTTTCAAGCAAATTAAAGGCAGGTGATGTACTACAATATTGAGTCTTACATGGTGCTCAATATGTTCTCCAACCATCTATGACTTTGTATCCTTAATTAGAGCCCAGAGGAAGTTTAAAAACACATTTTGAGCCTAGATAGAAACCTTTTAGACTTCTCTAAGTCACACAGGCTGTCAGAGATCCTAAAGTAGTCAGATATATTTGAAAGTTCCAGAAACTAGTATTTATCACTTTATTGACAATAGATTTATATTCAAATAAAATCAAAGCAGAAGCGTTTCATCTTACACACATATCTGCACTGAAGAAGACCTGAAGGCATTAAATAGTTCTAAGTTACTGATTTACTTTACAAGACCAACAACAACAACAAAAATTCAAATTCAGATCAAAATTTGACAGTGTAATTTATGAAGCACATGTCTGTACTATAGGGCAAACCACTAAAATACATAAGAGGCTATTCCACCTCTTCATTCAAAAAAATGCTTGACTGTTTCCTCAGATGTCATCTCACAACTGTGTTTGTCTGGATGCTTTGAAGAGCAACAATCAATAATCCTATCTCCAGACGCAATGAGAATTACTCACAAAATAATTCTTCCCTGACATTATAACTTTGTAGTCTTGCATTGTTGTCTTCAGAAATCAAGATCTGAATTCTTTTTCGATTAGAATGACAAGATTTGTTGCATTTCTCTTGTTAACTTAGAAAATATAAACCAAGCTTTTCTAAAAACTTCACTTCAAATACTTTTCTGAAATTAAATTCTCTACAATTAAGATGATGGTTTAGTCTTGTTTATTTTAAATTTAGAGTCTTTTAAGATAACAGATCAGCCTGTCATTAAGTTACACCTAATTTTATTTGCTATTTCAAATATGTATTTTAGGAAATGAAATTTAAATGCTTATAAGAATATGTGTTTGATAACCTTCCCCTCCCCCACACTAATTATTCATGAACAAATCTTATAATTTGTCAATACTAATTCATGAGTATTTACTTCAGTACCTGGGAAACTAATGGAATTAGTCCTTCTAGAAACTTAGAAACTATTACTAACCAGTTAAACAAGTGATTGAATCACAGAGTCATAGCATGGTTAAGGCTAGAAGGGACCTTAAAGACATATAGTTCAAAGCCCACTGCTGTGGGGCGGGAACCATGGGCAGTGCTGGTAAAAAACGTCATGGATTTACCAAGGGCAAACTAATCTGATCACCTTCTACAACAAAGTATGGTCTTCTGTTGACATGGAGAGAGTAG
Organism: Pachyramphus minor; assembly: GCA_013397135.1. Taxonomy (NCBI): domain Eukaryota; kingdom Metazoa; phylum Chordata; class Aves; order Passeriformes; family Tyrannidae; genus Pachyramphus; species Pachyramphus minor. Next base: position 1,241,951 of record VYXB01009793.1, on the reverse strand, counting down.
TGAATGTTGTTTATCTGGTTTTCAGTAATACATTCAACATTGTTTCCCACCACCTTCTCATGGACAAACTGGCAAGATGCAGATTGGATGGTCATCTGTGAGGTGGTCAGGACGATGGCTAACAGGTCCCGCTCAGATGATGATATTCAATGGATTTACTCAGTCTGGCAGCCTGTCACAAACGGTATCCCCCAGGATCAATACTGAGCCCCATACTGTTCAATTTATTCCTGAATTACATGGATGATGGGATTGAAAGCACCCTCACTGAATTAGGTAATGACACCCAGCTGGGTTGTTGAGGTGGACACATCAGAAAGATAAATCATCTTACAGCAGACCTGAAAGGCTGGAAAAGTGGACTAGTAAGAGCACTGTGAAGTTTAAAAAAGCTGCAAAATCTTACATATCAGACAGAATGATGCTAGCCCAATACAGGCTAGCATCCCTGTGGCTGGGGAGAAGCCTTGTTTAAAGGAACCCAGGGGTTCCAGTGGACAAACTGAACAATGGTCAGCAATGTGTTGGTGCAAAAAAGGTAATTTGGATCCTGGGGCATTACCAGCAGGAATGTGATCATCTCACTCTACTCAACGCTTGTTAGGCTGTACTTTGGGTACCGTGTCCAATTCTGGTCCCCACAATTCAAGAAAGTTGTGGACAGACTGTAGAGGGTGTAAAGAGGACCACAAAAACAATTAGAGGGCTGGAGAGGAAAGAGGCTGGAGAAGCCTGATGAGGAAAGACTGAAGGACTTAGATCTCTTCTCCCTGGAGAAGACTAAGGTAGGGACCTCATTACAGTATTCCAGTACTTAAAAGGTGCCTACAGAGAGGATGGAGACTCTTTTCACAAGAGTCACACACTGAAGACAAGGAACAATGGGTACAGGTTGCAACAGAAGAGGTTTTATTTTGACAGAGGAGAGAAGTTTTGTGCAATAATACTAATCATTCACTACATCACTGTAAGTTTTGAAGATGTGATTGGACAGGATGATAATCTCAGCTAAACTTCCTTTCTCATGAAAAGTTGGATTAGATCATCTTTCAAGATCCCATTCTAACCTGGAATATGCTATGATTCTGTGATTCTAATTAACTAAAAAGGTATTCTAAAGCTTTGGAAATCTTTCTTTCTTTCTTTCTTTCTTTCTTTCTTTCTTTCTTTCTTTCTTTCTTTCTTTCTTTCTTTCTTTCTTTCTTTCTTTCTTTCTTTCTTTCTTTCTTTCTTTCTTTCTTTCTTTCTTTCTTTCTTTCTTTCTTTCTTTCTTTCTTTCTTTCTTTTCTTTCTTTCTCCCACCTATCAAACATTGAATACTAACTGGCCCATAAAAAAATTAAATTTCCCAAAATCCATTGAACAATTTTTTGCTTGGAATGAAGAAATCAAACTCAAAAGTAAGACACGAGGATTATTTTTAACTTGTCCCTTTATATATGCAAGAGATAAGATCTTGATATAATGAGGTACATTTCTAGCATTAATATTTGGATTCTTATGTCTTTGTTAATATTCAAGTTCATATTGTATCATTTTATTTTTTATTTTTATTTTATTTGAATGTTTAAATAAAAAGCACATGAAATAGAAACACAAAATTCATATATACTATTTCTCTGGATAGTAAATAATAATGTTTAAGCTCTTTAAATGCCCTGTGGACTATTATAAGTATGTGAGACAGCATGAAGGTATGATTTTCTGGCACAAACATTTAATGACGTAAATTTGAGGGAAATGTCTTTTTTTTTTTTAAATAATCTTCTTTTGAAACAAAGTAAATACAATGGAAATCATTTCAGTGCAACAGGAACTATAAGCTGAACTACCCTAGATACAGAAATAACAATGGAAAATTTTGTTTCAAGTGGTAGGAACATTGCTGGACACTGTGTACCTTTGCACATAACTTATAACTCAGTTCCCTATCTTCTCTCTCTCTCACACACACACATTTCTATCTTTCTTAGGTTTTCTAGGACAGAGTGTAAGAGTATACAAAATAGCCAGTTATGTAGTAACACTTACCATAAATCCTCTGCCAGCCTTTCACAGTTTGCAGGTTAAGAATCTCCTGGGTCAAAGTAGTATATTTTTTATGCAAGAAGACTTAGTGGATTATTTTTAGTAATCCTCCTGTTACTTTTTCATTTCTTGTACATTTTAACTATGAAGTCTCCTCTAGCAGTAGCTTCCACAGCTACAAGAACTTCTTCTGTTCATTTTGAACTTGCCTTGTTGGTATTTAATTTATTTTCCCTTGCTTTTGAATGGACAACATGTGCCATCTTACCTTCAACATACAGCAATGACACCAAAGAATCCACTTATTTACTCCCTAAATTAAAGATCTTTTATTTATTCTTTTCTGCAAGGATGATCATAGGCAAGTAAAAATATGAAAGTAGGACAGAGTGAAGATTCCACCATTATTAGTGCATTCAAACTGCAGTCTGAAAGAAGTATGATCAATCTCTACAACTGTACTGGGGGTTTTAATGCCAGATAAAGAGATCTGCTACATAAAAAATGGATATGAACTATGAACATTAAAAGCTGGAAATAGGTAAAAAGTTTTCATACAATGACAGCTTTTTGAAATTATCTTCCAACAAGTCCAGACAGAAATAATAAACAAACAAACAAACAAAACTAACACCTTTTAAAAGAAAAAAATCAATGTGATTGTGAAAAGTCTAAGATGATGTAATGCCTAAAGTATGAGAGGAGTAAAAATGTTCTAGTCCTGCATCACAATCTTGTAAATGTTTCAAATCGGGAGCTATTTTGCTATGTTAATTTGATATAATCTGCATTATTATTATTTTTATTACTCCTGCTACAAATAATCTGGTGTTAGTCTGCTTCTGTATCACTAGAAATTTACGATCCCTGAGGCTACTGGAAGATAAAGATACATTTGTAGAGATGTTCAAATTGCAATTGCCTATAAAAGAATTGCTTTCATTTGCAAGTTAATGAAAGATTTCACCTTTCAGGTAGGTCAATTTGACATCTCTTATGAACATTAAACTCAGCTAAAGAGACAGAAAAAAACCTCCAGTAAATATAGCAAAGTGATAAAAGGTGGTTTTGAATTTTATGCAAGATATAAAAAGGATCAAAAAAGTACTTTGAGCCTGTATTTTGTTTGCTCCAATATCCTCAGAATTAGTCCAAACATACTCTTTAATGGTTTTTGTGGAAGCAAAAATCAGCTCTGGCTTATAGCTTTTGCTGCCAACTTTGAACATGAACGAAATTTTTACAGCTGAGTTATAAACCCTTAAATATCAGCATTTATAATGGCAAGGTTGACAGACCTTTAATTTCAACACTAGCCAGTGTCAGTATAATAATTTGAAAAGGATAATAATTTCACTGAGGTTAAATTCAAGTTTAAAAAATGTTCCTGGATCTTGCTAGCCCACAAGTGTTCCTTAATTGGAACCTCACCTAATTTAAGACTGCCTAAAAAAATATGATACTTTGATTTTTTTAACTATATCATTATTCCCAAATATTTCCATGTCTTGACATTTTCTGGCCAGACTATAGTCAAAATCTTGAATGTGTTTTTTATGTAATCTTGACTGCTTGGTTTTGGATCTCCACCTATTTTTTCTTCTGCTTCCTCTCTGTATAAATAAAGCATATAGTAATTTATTGAGTAATTAAGAGTTATAAAACATGTAAGTCACACATACATTTAGTCATAAAAACACCCTCTTCTTTACTACATCATGTGGCATAATCTTATTGATGTTACTGCCATTTTTCCTTCTACATCTCCCACACAACTTTTTAGTTTCCCTCTCATTTCATCACCTCCAGGTTAGCTAGCCTGAAAGCATCTCGGGTGAGGCAATGCCATGTCTGGCTTTTGAAGAACTGTAATGCCCTTCTGAATTGTGGCAGAAATAACAAATAAAATTCTTACTAATAATATTTAGAACCCTCAGATAAAGACAGGTTCTCACAGCTAAGATTCAAAGATTTTCTAGCTGTCTCTAACTATAGGAATCATTCTTCTCTGTCTACACAATAAAATCCCACACCTATGCTCTTCTTTGAGGGTCTTTGTGCATTTTTCTGGGGAATAGATGATTTTTTTTAAGGAATCACAGTGCATTCATTAGGTATGACATCTTTCCGTTGGACTGCCTAGATGCTACCTGTCTCAGATATGGAAAGGTAAAATGCAGAACAATCTTTTTATTATAAATAAACCAAATGCACAAAGTCCAAATATTTATAAATTGCATATGTCATACCTCTCCTAGTCTACTTATGCAAAGATCTGTAGTCAAGAACTATTGTTCTACCAAACCTGAGAGATGAATAGTTCACAATACAAGGAATCTGAATGATGGAAACAACCATCATTGCTGTTAAAATTGGTTTTCCCTTCTCCCTTGTTTTAGGTTTTGATTTTCTTACCCTATTTCTGGATTTTGTTGTTATAATTATTATTTTTTCTGCCCTTTTTTTTTTTTTCTTTTTTGTTTGGGCGGGAGGGGGGGCAGCTCTTTCCTTTATTTTTTCCTTTCCCTTTCGTTTCCCTTTCTTTCCCTTCCCAACCCTTCTCAAACCTTCCCTTCCCAAACCTTCCCAAATCTTCCCTGGAAGTTTTCTTTCTAATTCAAATATTTCTTTAAAGAAAGAGATATTTTATAGCCGTACTGGACGTGGAAGTTTATCACACCTTTCTTAAAAAGTTTTTCAACATTCAAAGAGATCAGAAGGCTTTAAAATTAGTAAGACTCCCTGCTTTTACAAGGTTACTGAATCATTCTGCTTTGACGCCTGGAGGGAAGGTGTCTGGTTTGAAAAAAACTAAAGTGTATAGCAATTTCTTAAACAATTTGTCAGTTGTATTTATTAGTATTGTTTAATGCTTTTTGTTACTTTTTTAGTGAGGGTTTCTTTTAGTTTTAATATATGTGAAAAAGACATTCATTTTTCATTAACATTGGTTTACATAGTTTAGAATAGATCTAGATTTCAATCAAGTGAGATGGAACTAGAAATAATATATCAGAATTTGCTTATGCTGGCTTAGACAATCAGAGAGCAAAATAAGAATCTGGAATAGAATAAAACTTGAGAGTTAGGCTACATATCTCCCAAAATGTATCCACTGTTGTGGTTGCTGAATGAGAAGTTAGATTCTTTTGCTTTGAGACAACTGCCTCCAACGTCTATATAATTTAACTGTTTAAGGAATATAACAAATTCGTCAATGGTGCAAACCTAAAGAGTTGAAATTGATGGACTTGTGTAAATTCAAGGCACTATAAAATTTCATTCATAAGAACATTTTTCTAAGGTTAATTGTTTTCATTGTGTTTCTAATCATCCAATAACATGCAGTTGAGAATTGCGAAAACCTTCTATTAGTCCCAAACCCCCATGTTTCAGTTATTTATTTGTTTATTTCACTATTCAAGGTAACTTTTGAAAAACATGTTGTATAAACAGAAATTGAATATCAAAGGAGATTATGAAATATCAAGGACAAAGTCAGTGACTAAAAAACTCAAGCACAAGTTTCTTCTGAATGAATGGGTTAAGGAAGTCATATGTATATGTCTTTGTCTTAGATCCAGGGGCAGGTAAAAATACACAGTCAAACCATTTTAACTTTCATCACTTTTATTTTTGTAACAGGACTATTTTAAGCATGAAAAAAACCAACAAAACAAACATCCTTTAAAAGGTTTTAGGAAGCTTCTACAACATTATGAACCTGTATGAAGTGTACACGCTCTCCACCTACTGAATATATATACCTGCTCAAACAGGACTTATTCTTAAGATAAGAGACTTGTCAGTAGATAGCAGAATGTGGTTAATGTATCAATTATTCTTACCCATAAACAATAAATCCAATCTGATTTTTTTTATCTTTTGGACTACTATGCTCTCATTTACAAAATGTCTGTTCTGCAGTTTGTTCCTGCCTTTCCTTCCATCCCTTGCCAATATTCCATGGCATTTGAACAAAAAAACCCCCAACCAAGCAACCAAACAGATAACCAGATTACAAATATCTATGTGTTCTTATTTGGAGTATTGTGTTTATTAGTTTAATATTGTTTCTATCTGCGAGCTTCTCTATCTGGAATAGTGGAACATGTGAGCTGACTTCTTTGCCAAGGTCAACTTTTTTCACTACAAACCAATTGGAAGTAAGAAAAACTAAAATAAACTAAATATACCTCTTGCTTACAGTTGTTTATACCTTTAACTGGTGCCAAAGAAGTTATTCCATCTTGCAAAAATCTTGCAGGAAAGTATATGTACTGACGATAGTCTTAGCAAGAGTAAACATGAGGAAACAGTGGTCACTTTGTTCCTCAAAGAACACTACTGAAGTCCCTAGTTAACACTGGGACATTTCTATTGCTGTCAGTCTATCACTTTTCATGTGTACTAAACACACATTTAGGAAAGGAAAAAATATTCATAAAATTCCTGCTGAAAATGGAAACTGCATCAAGAAAAAAAACTTCATGATCTTTTTCAACATTTTCCAAGGTGCAATCTTTCTTCTCAATAGGAGAAATAAATACAGAATTTAATCTAAAAACACTTCAAATGCTCTAACTGTCTTTATAGCAGCTGTTCATGCCTAAATAACTTATTCAATCACATGTAGCATCTCAGCTTTGAACATATAACCTTCAATTTCAATCTAAAATTTTAGTATTTTCATTGTTATTTAATACAGTTCTTTTGTGACACATAATACTACATTTGATTCAATTAATGAAATTTAAAATGAAATAGAATATTATGTTTTGGTTTTTTTTTTTTAATGAATAGAAGATGACAGTGGCTTGGAAGACCGAAGATATCTCTAACATATTCAAGTTCAAACTTCATGTACTTTAAGCATAATAGTTTCTGCAGTCAGTTGCATGTCAAAGATTACAGTTTTTGGCTCCACTTGCTTTGACTATGCACTGTAAACAACGAAGTAGCCTTTGACAGCTTTACTTGTTTTGAATGACCGTTTATGTTTCCGAAGCTGGTCCTGACTGGTAATAGGATTCCTTATGTTCTATGGCAGTGCTTAGGGTCCTATACCACTATAAGTTGAACAGAAAGGTGAAGTCTAGAAATGAAAATAAAAATGAACATCCAGAGTGAGATGCCTAGTTATTATGTGACATATTATTTATTATTTGGTGTTTGTACTTTTTTTGTTTATATTTGTAAGCTAATAAAAACACATTCAATCTACTTACTGAAGTGCTCTTTGGACTCTTAAATTCAAATAAAGCTCTTCCATGTCTACGCTCAGCTCCTTTCTACCAGAAATTAACAGTCAACCCTCTTCAAAGTAATTACTGGCTTACTCTTTCCCGCTGATGCTGTCTGGCAGATTGCTAGCTGGCCAAAGCCTGAACTGTGCCAGCAAACATGATAGACAATGCTAATCCTTATTTCTTCTTAATTAATGGTAAAGACATAGCTTAAGAAAGCTGTAGTAACATTTTTTATGTGTGTAAGATGACTTCAAACTCATGTCCTAGGAAACCAGGTCTTTCATGTATCTAAATATTTTCTGTCTTCTAAGAAAACAAGTCATTGATGTTTCAAGAAAGCACTTTAGTCATATTTGTTTGGTGTATTAAAACCATCAGAGATTCTGATTTACTGTTGTATTTCTAATTGAGTGCAGCTTTCATGTAAGAGGTAGTAAGCAAAACCACCTCAAACAAGCTAAAATTGGAATCTAGTGGGAATTTCTTTTCCTCTTTTTAATCTTTGGAAAACGGACTCAGGGTTGAACTATACAGAAGTAACTAATCATAAAGAGTGTGCTGGGAAGACTTTAAGAAGACTTTCTGGCTGCGACCTGCATTCTATTCAAACGACATGAAAATCTGCTATCACTGTTATGGACCCTTAAGAGCTTTGAGAAATACATAAGGGGGCACCTATTCCTGAGGGACTTCAAATCTCAGCACCCAAATAACAGTATGTGAGTGTTCATCACATCTCTGCAGTCCAAATATATATGACAAGTTTCCTGAGCTGCATTCTATGAAAAAAACAATTGATCATTTGTTACATTTGTTTTTTCTTTTCCAGACAAAAGGTGAAAACTACAACAAAAGCTTTATTCTGTGACAAAATAAAATACATTGTAGTTAGAAGTGTAAAATTTCTTTCCAAATATGCTTATCTTTTTAGATAACGTTTAAAAAATAAATTAAGAATCCAGTACTGATCTGTATCACTATAGAGCCCATATCTATATATCTCTGTTACCTTTTACTTATATGAAGGTTTGAAAGTCAGAAATTTCTAAAGAAGTCAGTTCTGAATTATTTGGGCTGTCAGCTACAAGTGTATGTTCACTTGTATTCACTTGAATACTGCTAGAGATTTAGTAACTGGTGATAGCAGAACATCTTTAGTGCCAAAAAAATGAGGGACTTTTCTTTGCCAAAATAAATCAGAAAGGGTCACATCTTCCACTTGTATGAGTCATTGTAACTCAGTAAAAGTCAATGAATCTTAAGCACATTTTACAAGCATGGGATTTCATCCAGTTTGTTTCTCATTTCTAAGAAAAAAGAAGCTCTTCAAAGTAAGGGGGGAAAACCCAACTTATAAATAATCAATTTTAAAAATCCCAAACAAAATAAAGAGACAACAAAAAATAACTTATTTAGCATTTTTTTGAGTACAAATCACTTTTACAACATGTTTGATAGCCAGTTGAACATAAAATTTACACGTTAAACTTACACATTGAATTTACTTTAAAACAGGCATATAAACTTCCCTCTGAATGATAATGAAAGGAATGGAGTGCTTATTCCAACCAAGGAAATGATTACAGTCTTCTAATAAGTAAAAAGCATTTATACATTATCATTTAGAGACCTAGGGCATTTTATGTTGAGGTTCAGTTTCAAGTAACAGATTTTCTCTTTTTTCTCTTTTTTTTTTTTTTAATTTATGTAATATCATACCTGAAAGCAATTAATCAATGAGATATTTGCTGTGAAAGTTAAGTAATTATTGAGCTCAAAAAAATGCCTCTAACTTAGACATTTAGAATGAAATCTTCTTTGAACTCATAGTGTGGTATCAAGACCCCTGCTACATATATAAAATATATAATAATGGCCAGACTTCGCGAACAAAGATCTGTGGAAGGTCTTTGTACGCCTTCCAGCCNCCCAATATATGCGTTTCCCTCCCAGTTCTGTCTTGTACACTATTATTTATTTTGAATAATTAATATAATATCTATATTATGGTAAATTTAGTGCTGTATATCTATATAAAGTCAGATTTGAATCTGATTTTATCAGGATTACGATAAAGTAGTAAAAAGAGAGGAAAAAATATTAACTTGTCTAATATGTATTGGAAATTTATGCTGCCTCAAGCTGTCTTTAATAAATGTTAATTGATTACAATTTGTATTTTTGGTCTTCTTCCCAGATACTCCAAGCTATTAATCTGACTTAAACACAGCCAGAATACTGCAACAATTTTTAGTCACTAAAAGCCTTAAGGGGAATTCAAATCTGTTAGAATAGATGTGATAGCTTTATCCACCTTAAAGCAGGGAGGAAGGCAGAGAGGGAAAGGAACAACAACAAAAAAAGAAAACAACCCAAAAATTATTGTTTATATTTACTGAATTTTAATGAAAACCTGATGAAAATGTATGTTGTGTACCATACTGCTAATGTAGAGCTGGCTGCAAAATTTTCTGTGAGTAAAGGGACATATATCAAACAAATGGCTACCTGTGGTAGTTATTGAAGATTTTATTATATGCAGTATTCACATACAATATTGCAGATTCTTTTAAACCATGTTGAGTCAATATCAAATTTCTAAATTTCTTTGTTTGCAGTCCTTGGTATCTCTTGTAGTATGGAGGTCTCTGAAGTAACTACATACCTAGTTCTTTTGCATAGGAAGCTGTAGGAGGTTGTCAGTGATGATGATATCACCTATTTAAGCATCTCGGAGTTCTTCCTTTTCAGCAATAATTTTCTCTCTTTCCTCTTTACTGGCTTTTAACTGATGTTATATATGTTACAGCATCTTTGTTGAACCTAATTTTTTGTGCCTCAAGGTTCTCAAACTTCAAAAAGCAAACAGTTATTATTATATATTATATATATTATATATTATTATATTATTATAATTGATAATAAAAATAACAACAACAGCAAGAACAATAATGATAATAATATTCTGAGTTTGTACAAAAGGCATTGGGTTTTTGCTAGGTTTTTGTTGGGATATGTTTGTTTGTTGGTTGTATTGCCTTTTTTTTTAATTAAGATTTTCATAAAGGTTTCTAGTCTGAAACAACATAATCAATGATATCTAGTGCTATCATTTTATCGATTTCACACTTTTTTTTTTAGTATAAGTGAGAAGTATAATACCACACTGCACATTTAGCAGCCAGTTCTTTGCTTCTTTCTTCACACACTTTCAAACAGTATGTTCAGACCTGCATTTGATAACAACGTTCAGCAAAACTCTACTTTTCATTATCTGTACAAAGAAGGAGGATGGGTTATTCTCTCCCACAAACCTGTGACAATGATACAGATGAAAGAGCACAGGTCTCACAAAGTATTCAGGGATGAAGTGTAGTTTCCCAGAGGAAATGGTGATGTGAGGCAGCTCTGAGGTGTTGAAAGGCACTGGCTCCAGTTATAGCAGTCAGGCAACTAAATTCTTCCTGTCAAGCGAGAGGTGAGCACGACATCCCCAGAGAAGGAATGGAAGGAAAACAAGAACCTTGCTGGTTTTGTCATAGGGAAAACAAAGAAATATACCCAAAATACAGACTTTGTCCAAGGGATAGTCATGGTGCTATTACCACTATCTTTACACACCTGAAATTGGGATTTGGGAAACAATGTCTCAACTTTTATGGTCTAAATTCTCCTGTATAGCAGTGAAAAAGTCCCCACCAGGCTCCTTCACAATCCAAGGGGTCCCTGTTCCCCTGGGACATTGACAGGACTGGCTGTGTAGGGGTGTCACGCCAGATTATAATGGTAGACCCGTTAACTCTTCTCATTACAAGTCCTCTCACCACAACTGCACATTTTGCCTCATCAATAGCCATCATAAGCAACCTTCAGACAGGAAAATGAAATCATAGACTCTTAGAGTTATTAAGGTTGGAAAGGACAACCGTTAACCCAGCACTACCAATTCAAACACCAGCTCAGAATGGACAGATTTGGGTGCTATGCTCAGTGTTTGGGTTCCTCAGTAGTTGCTTAAATAAATGTTACCAAGAGGAGGCCATAGAAATACCCTAAAATTCATATTTCTGAACAGATGCAAAATTGACTTGTTTCTTTACAACTAGGCAAAGAAACGGAGGCAACTAGTCTTCTGTTCCCAACAGTAAAACTACTTTGGTTGGAAAGTAATGCGAGTTCAATTCTCATCTTATTCTGGCAATTTTCTAATTTATCTCTTTTACCTCATGAAAGAATGAGTTAATTTGATCTTTGCATGGTTTTTGGGTCTAGTGGTCAGGGTGAAAAGCAAATCAGCTGGCTGGAGATTGAGTTCTACTCTGTAGAAAGAAACATGAGAATAATTTGAAGATGAGGACACAGACAGCAAAATAGAATAAACATGAGTTTAATCTAAGCTAACTTCAGCATTTGCTTTAGAGAGGGAGCAGTTTGCATTCCCTACAGTTCAAGGTCCCATCCATCACAACGGTTCCCTGGATAGCAGAGCTGACCAACAACAGCATACACAGTAACTGCCTGAGCTCTCCTTGAAGCTTCAGAAGTCCCAGCTTCTGCAATCTACCATAAGAGTGTAATGAGTCATTTCACATTAGAAATTCTAAACAAAGTTATTGAGGCTGTGTCTCAATATAGCCTTCAAGAAGTACGTCACTCTTGTGAAAGACCTAAGTTGAAAGGGGAGGTGCTGATACAGAAATTTTGAAAAGAGTTGAATGAAAATAAAAACAAACCCAACATATGAACATGTAAATCTTTTGCTGAGTATATAAACTTCAAATTTGTATAACCCAGATAGGAATTCTTTTACCTCTTTGACTTGGCAGATGAATTTTATATGTTGTCTCATACACTGCAGACCTGTTTTTTCTGATGTGTGAATGGACTAACTTTGCTTCTAGCATGTGTTGTCCTACTATCACGAATCACATATACCTATGTTTTTGAAAGAAAATGCTAAATCATAACAGTTATTTTGTCAACTTTCTTATGATTCCAGTCTATTGATTAATTATAAAGGCTCATATTGAGCATAGTTATGCATATTCATGACAATGACAATGGTTTAAAAGAATCTTGAAAAACGTCACAGTGAGGTTGCCCACAGAATTATTAAACATGAATCATCCTTGGGTGCCTACTCAAATGTAATTAGTGAAATGTAATTAGCATCTAATTACAATATCCCATATGAAAAATCTTGGCTGCTTTTTGCCATATTCTAGCCAAAATGTGACAGGAAGTACCCCATCTCGTAAGACACTCCACTTTTGGCCAAAGAAAGCACAGTCTAGCCTTCAAAAATATGCTTACTTCCTTGGATTTAACATTTCTTGGTTTTGTGTTATTATCTGAGGAATCAATGGGTGGTAGCAAGAATCCAAAGTGATTAAATAAATAACTGCTAGAATAAAGCAATAAGTAAAACCCTAAAAATGAGAGTCACATCAAGTCAGGGACACCCTGTAGGTGATCCTGTGGAGACAGATCCCCAGTGTTGCCTGACTGCTCGGTTAAGGTAAGCCTTTCTGTGTGATAGCTTAATAAACCATGCAAATTATACTAAGAATAAAATCAATCTAGTGAGTGGCAAAGTGTTTAAAAATATAAATAAGATTCTTCAATGGATTTGGGCAATTTTATCTAATAAACTAATCATACTGTTGATTACTCACCTTGCTCAGACAGGGTGGAGGAATAAGAAATCACTTTGTAGGTAGATTGAAAGAAATGGAAAAGGTGACATGGTGGATAACAACAGAGAAAAGGAAATTACATTAAAAAAACAACTTGTTTCATTGTCTCCATTAAATTGAAGTTTTAAGGAACAAAGTTTAATAACTGCTCCCTACATGATATATAGGAAAACAAAGAACATCATGTTAAAATGAAAATATTACTATGTCCTCAGATAATGAAGAATTGTGCATGGGGTTTCAGTGACAAGGTTTTGGTAGCAGGAGAGCTATGAGGGTGGCTTCTGTGAGAAGCTGCTAGAAACTTCCTCTATGTCTGACATCCAATGCCTGACGGTTCTAAGCTGGATCTGCCACTGGCCAAGGCTGAGCTAATCAGCAATGGTGGTAGCACCTCTGGAATTTAAGGACATTTAAGGAGAGGAAGAAACTTAATGGGCAGAAGCAACTGTGCTCAGAAAAGGGATCAGTTAGAATATGTGAGAACAACTTCTCTGCAGACACCAAGGTCAGTGAAAAAGAAGAAAGATGTGCTTCAGGCACCAGAGCAGGGATTCCCCTGCAGACTGTGGCGAAGACCATGGTGAGGCAGCTGTGCCCCTGCAACCCATTGACGACCACGGGAAAGTGGATAACCACTTGCAGCCTGTGAAGGACCCCACGCTAGAGCAGGTGGATGCCTGAAGGAGATGTGACCCTGTCAGAAGCCTACGCTGGAGCGTGGTCCTGGCAGGACCTCTAGACCTGTGGAGAGAGAAGCCCATGCTGCAGCAGGTTTGCCGGCAGGACTTGTGACCCCCTGGGAGGACCCATGTTGGAGCAGCCTGTTTCTGAAGGACTGCACCCAATGGGAGAGGCACACTGCTGGGGCAGTTCATGAAGAACTACAACCTGTGGGAAGGACTCACATTGTCCATGGAGGACTGTTGTCTATGGGAGGGACCCCACACCAGAGCAGGGGAAGAGTGTAAGGGGTTCTCCCCTTGAGGAGAAAGGAGGGACAGACACAATATGTGATTAACTGAATGCAATCCCCTTTCCTCTCTCTCTGCACTGTTGAGGGGAGGAGGTAGAGGATTGGGAATAAAGTTAAGCCAGGAAAAAGGAAAGGACAGGGGGTGGAGGTTTTAAGATTTTGGCTTATTTCTCATTATCCTTCTCTAATGGGAACAGTTATAAATTAAACTAGCTCCCTTGAGTTGAGTCTGTTTTGCCTGTGACAGTAAGTGGTGAGTGATTTCTCCCTGTCCATATCCTGACCCATGAATCTTTTTTTTAATAGTTTTCTCCCATGCCCAGCTGAGTAGGAAAGTGGTAGAGCAGCTTTGGTGGACACCTGGTGTCCAGCCAGGGTAAATGCACTACAAACACAATTTCATTCAACTGAAAATATTTTCCCACAAACCTTCAATTAACTGTATGAATGCCTAGCTCCCCATTCCTAGAATCTGTCTTATGGCTTTGATGTTGAGTTCTCATTGTTGCTGGGTTGAGGAGTTTGTTTGTTTATTTTTTGCTACAAATAAAGGCACTGAAAAAAAGTGAGATCACAATAACAAAATTTAGAATTAAATTAAACAGTTATTATTAACTCAGCATCATGCATGCTCTAGATTTTATATAGTCATAAATTTTGAAAAATGTTCATTTTTCTATTAAAATTATGAACCAGAATAAACCTGGATTTAATACACCAATTAGCTTTGGATACCTGTTTCTGAATAAAAAAAAACTTCTTCTCTTAAAAGAGAGTTAGCAGAATTAGTACGAAATCTCATGTAGTCTTTGTTAGATTATAACCATAATATATAAATATTTTTATACTACTTTCCTCCTTTTTGTTTGCTCATAAGTTTTAGAATGTTACTAAGAAATTTTTTGAAATGTTATAAATATGTGTTTTGTATAGTTTCTATCTTCTAATTATAAGAAAGGGCGCTTGTTATAAAAGAGGGATCAACACTGAATCCTTTGTTATATTTTAAAATTATTGAATTTAACTACGTTTAATTAGCATAGTTAAAATACTTTTTCTTATTATGATAACAAAAGGCTGTGTTACTTCAGTTATATTATGTACATGTAATTAAATGAACAGTTAGTTGAGTATTTAAATTCAAATGAAAACTATTTGCTTTCAAAAGGAATAGTTATGTCTGTCTGTCTGATAGTAAGATTTGTAACCCTATGAAAATTTTAGCAAAACATCATTTCCTTAGTTGTTTTCCAAATACCTTGTTTACATATGGCTCCTTTTTTTTTTTTTTTTGCTTTGTTTTGTTTTTGCTTGTCTTTTTTTTTCTTATAGCAAATATCTTTCTAAATTACCAAGAGGGCAGAAAATAAATAACTATGTGTTCATCTTTAAGATTATTAGTCATTACCAACTGTTGTATTTTGTGAAAGCTCACTCAAAGGCAGACATAAGGAACAGGACAAAATGTATTACAAAAATCATGAAGTTGTTACAGATATAGTACAGATACTATTAATGATATACAAACTGTTATTATATGAGCATATGGTTGTCAAGGTCTAATTTCAGAAAACTCTTATGTGGTACTTAGAAAATGAAGGAGATCATTTTCCCCCGTTCAACATGTCCTTTTCGATTATAAAATATTTATCTGTTTTACTTTGCTCACTGGAACTTATATTGAAATATAGTAACTGCCATGGTATTTGAGGCCTAGAAGGCTATGCTAACCAGAACAGTGGAAACAGACTTTCAATGTCATTTTAAGATTTTATGGAACTCTAGTGCTGTGTATTTTAATGACAAGCCAGTGAAAAAAATAACTCTTTTCTTAGTCTACCATCCAGTGCTTCCATTTCAAATCTGAGTTTTCCAGTCTTGAAAGTCTTTTTGACATACTTTAACAACTTGATGAAAATTGTGACATAATGGTCACAATTCATGCATGGTCAAGTTAAGTCAGGGGTGGTTATTCTCAAAAAGTGCATACAAGGTCAAGTCTGATGGTTACTGACAATGAGAGGAGAAAGTTATTGTGATCTGAACCCTTAAGAGCTATGCAGCCACCCAGGTTCTGTCAGCATCCTTTGCTGAGGCCCAGCTATTTCTGTATCTGTAGTGGAGGGAAATATTAGTGGTATAGAAAATATCATAGTGTATTTCTCATGTAGGGAGCTGCCCCTGGAAGACTCACAGAGAGAACAAATTAAGAATCCACAGCTAAATAAGAAAGTTATAACCTAGCAGCTAGAGACAGCCCATCATGGACCCAGTTGCTTCCTATTATGAGGATTTTAAGTGGCTAGCGTTTTTGGAAATAATGTAAAGGCCTTTTCTGAATAGGTCTAACATTTGCTATGATTACTTTTCATAATTTTTTCATACATAACTTTAAACAGCTCAAAAATTTCTTCCTTTGATTTGGTAAAGAATTTGCTTGTGTAATTTGCTTTTTGTGGTGAATCTGAATTAATATTGTAGATTTTTATCTTTATTTTTCTTTAGGCTATGATGCAAATGATAAATAAGTAGCAGGTTTCCAATTGCACTGATTTGATATTCTTCAATATAATAACATTAGGCTGGAAAATAATGTAATTAGCATTACATAATGTCAGTATGTTCAACTAGCATGGCTCCAATCTCCTGTGATTTTTCATTATTAGCATTCTGCTAAAAAAATTGTGTCTGCTGGAAAATACTTCTCCATTCAGCAAATGCTCTGGACTGTCTGAAATGAACAGCTCATAAATAGAACTTCACATCACCATGAACCATTCACAACCCGAGATGCTGTGAGGTGTTTGCTAATGCTACAGTGCCTAAAGGAAAACTAAGAGCCTCTGACATGGTACTTCTTAGAGGACTTAAATACCAATTTTTCTTGAAGTATGCTATTGGACACTGTCAGTGACAGTCATTCAGTTCCTTGACCTCTTTGGAGAGTTAAGATAAATTTCACTGATGCCACCATCTCTATCTTTCTGCCAACAGTGAAAATCACTTCAGCTCTGAAATCCAGATGAAGGTCAAAAGAGAGGAAAACACTAAACTTTGAGAAATTTAGGTGTGATTCCCTTCAAATACAATATCAGCCTTACTGCATTTTCTGAGGGTGATGCTATAGATCTGATCTGAGATCTGTAGATTTCCGAGGACAATTATGCAGATCTACTGTGCTCAATATTTACTTATTTCTGTTGAATTTTGTGACACTTCATAAGTGCAAGTAACCTGCACACCAGTCAACTTGCTATGGAACTTTGAGGAAAAGAAAACAAAAACCCACCAATAATCTGTTATGCCTGCCCTTGGTCTGTGACTCCCAGCGTTAAGGTAACCTTTTGAGATGTGTTCAGGCACACAAATCTTGCTTCAGAAGTGACAAAGTGAAAACAGGCTCCTGCTCAGTCCTGAATAGCTGGAAGTATATTCTTTAGACTCAGTCCTACCAAAAGCCCTTGCATTCTTGAATCTGAGCTTTTTTAAGCATGAGAAGGTAGCAATGAGAACATCTTCTGTTAGAAAATATTGTTTATAATAATCTCTTAAATTTGATTTTCATATTTTGAGCATGAATCTCAAAAATATTCAGATTTTTGCCTGAATTGTTAGGTATACTATTTTCTTACACTATTCTGGATGACTAGAAGAAAGAATTTTCATGAAAATCATCAGTAATAACAGATTTTTATTAAAAAGCTGTACATACGAAAAAGAAACAAGCAAGTGAAAAAGCATAGTATTAATAATTCAAAGGATTGAAAGAGAGATTAAAACCAGAATTAGTGTTGACTGAACCGAATTTCCAAAGATCACTTCATACTTCTTTGCAAGAAGCTCTTTTATTTCAATTAGTTTGCTGTTAAGACCTATTAAAATGTTCACAGAAACCATTATCTAAATATGTAGCATAACCTTTGAAATTTATAAGAATGACAAGAAAAGACAGACACATATCTAATTATTTTGGACGGAAAGAGAAATTCCAATGGGTGTTTCAGAAACAGGATGACAACTTCCTAGTGAAATCCTTAACCACTATAGATATAAACCATGTGATATTAGTTTGTTCAATTTAAGCAAGTTATAAAAAAAATCTATGACTTAACATACTATTAAACAAAAATAAGTAGCAAGATAAAAAAAAAACCAGATGTGAAACATGGATATAAATTTATTCCTTTCTTACTCCAGATTATATAGTTGTTTGAAATGAGAAGTTTTTTTAACTAAAATTATTGTAGGCTGGTAATTTTAAACACATTACTCCCAATTCAGTTAGTGCAATATCTTGATTGAAGTTATTTCCCATTTAATGACAATCTGGTCAAGTGCATTAACATATATTGTCATTATGTATTGACATATAGATCATTAGTCCTTTGGAAAAAAAGCCATTATTTTTCACTTTTATAAAAATGGGCTTTTAATCTTCCATATGATATTCAAAAATCCACAGCACTCTCCAAACCTCAGTATGCTGCATTTGAAAAATAAAAAACCAGAATTTGACCCTTTGCTCACACTGTCTGTTTCCACTCCTCCATCTTTCGCCTAGCTGAGGACTTCTCACATGTACTCAAAAATCTGAGATACACATCCTTCCAGAAATGTGCGAATTTGCTCCCAGAGTGATTCTGAGACATCTTATCTATGAAGAATAAGGCAGTTCTAAAGAAGATTGTAGGAAGAATGCATGCTTTCTGAGCCTCACTGGAATTGGTCTCTCTCTTCTCATAAGCCAAATCCAAAACACAATTAATTGAATCATTCTGAACTCGCTATTTTAATAAACATCATTGTCATTATTGTTGGTCCTTGTGTTTACAGTGTGTTTTTAAGGAAAAAGCAAATGTCTTTTTGCCAGTATTAATACATCTTTGAAGAAATCTCATGAGAAATGAATGTTTTGGTCAACTTTAAGAGAGGCATAAATAGAAGAGTCAGGTGTCAGCATCCTAGTACTCAGAAGAAGAGATGAAGGGTTAAATAAATCTGGAGAGCATTTTCAGCTGAAATTGAAACTTTTTTGCCAGATTATTTTCTGATATGACCATATTTTTAAGATTTAAAATGGTATTTCAAGGTAGAGCAAAGGTAGTGGACATTGTCCAGAGAAACTGCTGATAAAAATATGTTGAAGTATGTGGGAGTGTTCATTGAAAGTTAACCATCTCTTATGCTTGTATTTTTCTTTTTAGGTAAAAACTCAGTTTCAATATATTCAAAACTCATCTACAGGCAGTAAACACCTAGAACTGTAAAGGCAAAAAATCTGTTAAATGGAGCTCAAAAATTACTAAATGTGAATGGAAAAAATTAAGATCTGATTACACTGGCTGTCATGGCACAACATCGTACTTGTATGCAACAAGTGAAAACCATTACATTAAAGTCCAAGTAAGTGTGAGGATTTGACCAAATAATATGCTTTGTGCTTTTATTTTTGTTGTTCAGGTGGGCATATATATCAAATTAGGTTTTGGTAAATAGATAATTTTTTTTCCTTATTATTACTTGAATTGTTATTGCTGGTGAATAATGAATAGCAAATAAGTAAAAAATAACTAACAGAAACTGTGCATAATTTGAAACTATTTTCCTCTGAGTGGCATAATCCTGTTTCTTTTTCTTCTGATTTCTTAGTTAAATGGTGTTGGAGTAGTATCAATCTTTTACTAGTGGATTGTACTACTATTAGTGTTTTTTTCAGGTGGTGAATGAAGTCCTCTCCAAACAATAAAATCAGCTGACATTGCTAACATTCACTGCTAACAGTGACATTTAGGAAATAATTTAATATTTATCTTCCTTTTGTTTCTTTGCCCAGTCTTTTGTTATTTCTCTCACATCCCTAGCACTGAACTGATTACCAATATATAAAAAGCAATTACCTCCCAATGTGTCCACCATTAGTTGTTGAAGTACATATCTTTTAAAATAAAACTTGCAACAAATATAGGCAATGATTTCACCTAATAGTTGGTTTCTTCGCTAATGAAAATTACACTTCTGCATGGATCAACATTTTTGTGAGTCTTTCAATTCCATTTTCAGCTCCAGCTACAAAGGTCTTCAATGTTTTTGGTTCTGCTACAAGTAGCTGGGCAAAGTCTAGCAAATCCAGTTCAGTACAGTACAGTACTTCCAGTACAATCTGGAATACCTGTAATTTTTCTGCCAGGTTGCTTTCTAGGTAGGCAGCATTCATCTTCTACTTGTTCTGTCCCTACTAAAAGTTTGTTTACTTTAATGTAATAAGACCTTGGACTAGAAAAGTAGTAATCTTGACCCCTCTCATGTTAGTTACAGAAGGTTATTTTCCTAGTGCGGAGCAGTTATGGACTCCTGTGGCTATTGTTGCATTTCCAAAAAACCCTCTAAATTTAAACTCTCCTATAGTTTTCCAATGAATTAATGACATAGTGCTTGTATGAATGGGTTCAAAAACGCAGGTGAAAGCTGGTAGTACTTGGATTAATTTAAACCCAAGGTTGACAAAAACAAAACAATAAGAAACCCTAAACCTCCAGGGCTGAAAAACTCTATGAGCCAAAACTAAAATAAGTCATTTTATTAAACCTTACAAGTCGATGTAAAACCCTGATGAATATCAAGCAGCTATAACACTTGCATCTACTTGCAAGTGTCTAAAAAGACCCTTTTCTCTTCCTGTTTTGTGGCAAAAGAGTTCACTTCACAGCTGTTGTCTATTACCTTAGAGACCATGCTAACAGTTGGGATACAATAAACCCCTGATGATTAAGGGTGTAAGTGTTATCACATATAACTATAATAGTGGGAATAGTCCAACTATAATAGAGCAAATGACCTGACAGCTCCTACCCACTGAGCATTACCACCCATCACCACTTCACCAGCAGCAGACCAAAGGACAAGAAAATTCTCATTCTGCATACAGGGCCTCTTGGGAAAAGCACAGTCCTATTAATTTACTGGTGGCAGTGAGAGAACAGTTGTCAAAGTGCCTGGAAGCAGACCAGCAGACTGTTGACTTAATTATGCCAGACAACAGAGCCAACATCTTTAAGCTGTGAAAGATGACAATTTTTCACACTTCACCTTCCCCCATTTTTTTCCTGATCGCCAAACTTAAACAATTCAAGTCATTGAAAATATTAAATATAGAAATTATCCCTGTGTGTCTTCCAAATTTAAAACAAAATAAACCCTCACAGCTAGAATTAAGTCAGTCAGTAGTAACTTTTATGTTAGGATTCATTTGGAATACATAATGCTACTGATCAAACACTCATTTTATAGTAAGTTAATGAAATAATGTACAACACAATCTACTTTTCAGATTTCAACTTCTGAGTGTTACAGGCATGTAGCCTAGCCACAGAATGAGAGATGCTAAGTAGAAAGTAAAATGCTCACACATTTTGATCTCATACTTCTGTATTTTCCAGGCTTTTTGGTGAACTAACATAAATTTTCAATATTAACTTCTAATAGGTGCTCTTAAGTTTACATATGCAGGCTGAGAGGTTCATCTTTCCCTGGTTCATATAAAGGTTGCTTCAGTTTTTAAGTACCTTCTTCTCAAAGGGCTGTGTTACCAGATCATATTTCAGATTTGTCTATAATTGCCCTGAGAATATTTTTTCCTACATAATAATCTATAATTTATATATATTAATAATAATTTTCAGTATTATATTTTTGTGGATAAAGCACTCATAAAACTCATCAACTGAACTATAATATACATTTACATCATGCTTTCCATCATCATGTCTCATTTTTATTATGAAATATGTATCAGGACCTCAGTGCTACAGATTGGAAAATAAAATTTAGATACCAGCCTCGTGACCTGTTCTGGTACAAAAAATCTATAATAACCTTTACATAAATCCATCTGCAAGTCATTTTGATCTGATATTTTGTTGATGAGAGTTAAACATGCCCTGTTTAAGTTATTTAAATTGTTTCATAATATATGTACTACTTGTCTGAAGTCTGATTCAAATCAGATTTTTCATTAACACAATCACAGTAAGGACTTTTCTCCATTAATACAAGTAAATATTTGTTTAAATTTAGCTATGTTCAAGACTTTTTGACTTTGTTAAAGCTGTTGGTTTATATTCAGAACACTTCTATCACAACAACTGAAACAAGTTACTTTTCAGGGTTTCTTCTTATATGAGTCATACTCTGTATTTTGATACATTAAAATTTAAAATACACGTTTAATATTTTCTTATCTAAGTATGGAAATAGTGAAAGACTACTGGGTCAAAACTGGAGGTGCTGACTGTCATTTTTCTGATTATAGCATTGTTGATTCTAGCTAAGGATGGAAGTAGATTTCAATTTAAAGGGTGCATCTCATTCCCTTTTGAAGCAAGAAGCAAGTGTATCACCCATGGACAGCATTTTTACTATGCTGACTTCTGCTTACACATAACGTCTTTCATGCAATTCGTAATTCTATGTTTCTGTTACTAAAATAATGATATTTTGTGAATTTTAGCTCAGAGTTGGCATCAAAAACCACAACACAGTCAAAGCAAAGAAAAAGCAAAGATACTTATGAAAGTACAGTGGAAATGGTTTATTCACATCCAGTTCCGAACAGTGATGTTTTGATAAGGCCTAGAGAGGGAAGAAAATGCTTAGAAATCAGTAACATCTGAATTTACATTGGGATGTAGATGTTCACCTAAATCTGAGGTGACTAGACTGTTCAAGTCTACTATGCAGTTGAAACATATGATTAAGTGCTCTTTAGCATTGCTCCCTGAATTTCTGCTCTCTATCCTAGTCTGAAATGCTACTTTAGAAAAGACATTACTGAATCACCCTGGTTCTTTGAAACCCTACTGTAACCATATTTTGTTTTAAAATGGATAGGCAGCTTGTTTTAAAATATTTTAAGTACTAGATTTTACTGGGCTGTAAAGGAATTTTTAAGAGCTTTAACTCTGCATAAAATCTGAAAACAAATAAAATGCTTCTACTGACCAGTATAGTCTTTAATTCTCCTTGGGGAAGATGTCTGTCCTTGAATAAGTAGCTTTGATTTGTCCAGAAATTTCTCCATATTTTATGTGTCCCATCACGTTTTAAACATCCATGTCTCTTGCCATGCAATTTATTTCCCTGTTGAATCAAGCACAAGAAAAAAGCTTAATTTAATTGTGTAGATCTGAAATCTAGCAAGATGCTAAATAGTATGTAAGGGAAAAAATTGGGGAGAAAATATCTAAAGAACTAAGAAGTTTTCTTAGAAGAGTTTAAAATACACAAGAGCAAATTCCCCCAAAGTCTCTTCTGAGAAAAGTTAGAGTGTCATCCATTTGCATTGAAAAATCCTATTACATATAAGTTTTAGCCATGAGCATTGATGCTGATGCATCTCTATCTGATTTCTTTTTCTTTCACAAAATTCTGAGATAAAACTGCAGTGAACGCCTGCCTGTTACTCTTCTAATAAAGACCAGAATAAGTATCAAGAAATGAAATAAGCTTTCAATATTTTATAAATTAAATTTAATAGAGGCTAACATTTATCTCTAATGAAGCTTGCAATTATTTCTAGTGAATGAAGAAGAGAAAGAAGAGAATACTGTGCATTTGAAAATAAAATAAGTGAATTACATTTGATCTATTGCTTAAGGTTTCTGGAAAGTTGCAGGTGGATGTGAATGCTGGATGTTAACATATCTGTTAAGATAAATATTAGGATTTTTGCTTGAAGGAGTTACAGGGGTTTATAATCACCAGTCAGTACTTTCCTCTTCATGGTGGAATTATTACCCATACAAAAGTCTGACACAGAGATTAGGCAACACTTACATTTGTTTAACTGTGTTCTGAGGACTTGGAGAAGCTTTACATGTTTTATAATGCCGGTAATGTCTGTCTGCACAGGAAGGAACTTCACAAGGAAATCATCAGACATCTGTGCTCCAGAAATTTTTGTATATAACTCAGAATGCTATTTTTGCTTTTTAAAGTGTGTCATGTTTTGTTGCTGTACATTTTCAAATCTCTCCTTCCTGTTGTCTTTACTCAGGCAACTGAAAAAAACAGAGAACTAGAATGTTGATGCTGATATAGTCTGTCGAGCACAGGAAATAATGGTTGGGCACGCATGGTTTTAGATGCATGCTTCCTAGAATTGTGCAGCACAGGATTAGGGGATAAGCAGAAAGTTCAGGGTTTAGAGATTTGTGAAGAGCACCACGCTCAAGCTGGAGATTCCTTGGACTAGACAATAGCTTAATTTGTTCTTAAGCCCCTTTTGTATGGGCTGGTCATTGCCCATGAGGCTGAGCATTCTTTTTTTAAAAAATGTCACCGAGACATCTTCAAAAATCTATGCTTCTTATGTCCTCTTTTCCGGAGACATGAGTGATAGGAGGCAAATTTGAGTCTGCCCAGTTCGTTCTAGTTTTTGAGAGTTGGTACTCTCTGCTTGCATTATAATGTTAAAGACACACAGTGAGGATGCTCATAAAACAAACAAAAAAACAAACCAAAACACAAAAATAAACTTTTTATTCCAAATAGTCTGACATCATAATACAATCTGATTACCCAATTATATGATGTTAATTGTTTTCTCTCTTTTTTTTTTTTTTTTCTTTCTGTAGGACATATTGATAGCAAGTCCTGAGATTTTGTTTTTAAAATTTTAATCATTGGAGCATAGTGATATTTGTGATTTTTACAGGACACTTCCTAGAGTGACAGGATAGAACAGGGCAGCTGAGTTAGTTTTAGGAATGTGTGGGCAACTGGATCAAGCCCTATCTGATATAGAGATGCCAACACTGCAAACACATAAACCTGTCTGTTTCTGAATCTGGTTCTGTGCTGTTAAAGCTGAGCTGACATACACGGTGTGACATTTGCATAGAGTCTGAAGAAACAGAATCAGTTTCCAAGGGTAAAATATGTGACCAGCATATACATTGATACTCAAAATAAATACCTAGTTCATTGCTTATGGTAAATTATTCTGAAGACTATTGCAATGGGAATAACATATGTCTAAGTGTTTGAAACATTTGTTGAACTTTATAAGATGATACTCATCATATTCAACCGTACTCTGTAAAGCAAGCAATGGAAGAGTCATTGTGAAAACAGTGTGATTTGCTTCTCAGGCTAAAGGTCAACAAAGGATCATCTGATTTGCTACAGAAATAAAGCGAAAATCCAGAAAGACCTATAAAGTAGAAAAGAAAATGACATCATTAAAAAATTGAAAAAGACAAAAGATGTTCCTCCTGAATTCATTCAGTTCTACTTGATATCTTTGAAGCTAGTAACCAATAATATAAAGAAATGAGGGACAGTTTCTTACTTTGTGGTAAAAACATTAGCTATATGCGATAAATACATAGAAATAAATAGTAGGAAACTATGATAGATTGATCTAGTAGATTACATTAAATTTACAGCCTGCTGGAAAAGGTTTTAGAACTGTGGGATGCTTGCCAAGACTATGGTAAGATCTTCAGGTGAGTGAATATAAAGTGATATAGGTTCTGGCAGCTGACAGGAACTAACAGCTGCTCTGCAGTCTGACAAATTGGCAATTTCAAAATGTTTTAGTATCAGAGATCTACAGAGATCCTCAGAGAGGGTGAAGTGTCATCTGTAAAACAAAAAATCAGCATCAGGGTCAACAGAATTTGAGTAGAAAGTGTGGAAAATCATGGGCAATAATTTAGGAGGCAAACCTGTGAAATAGTCTTTAGCTGCTGATTTCAGAAATTAACATACAGAAGAGAGGATGTCAACATGAAATGTCAAATGGAAAATGGAACCACGACATAGTATAGAACAAAATTATTCTGATTCTTACTGATACAGAAAAAAAACTGATTTAAAATCTTCTCAGCTTAAAAAACTTGTTCAAAATAGTACTCATCTTTTTCTGACATCCAGACAGGAAAAATGGACTATTCATTTAGTCATTTACAAGTGTTGCTGTTGAGGAGAGATAAAAACTATACTGAAGCAGAGAAAGATTCAAAAATACCAAGGTATGAGCTGTCCCAATTGGATCCAGTTATCTTGTCCATGCCAGCATTCTAGGGAGTGTTGAATTGGCATTTTCAGGTTCTCCCACTGCAAAGATTCAATATGAAGGAAGTAATCTTGAATTATGCAATGTTAGTGAAACTAACGAATTTTAGAAACCTGTAATACGGTCAGTAAAACATAATGTAAAACCATTGCCATAACTTTTTCTAGTCCTACTGCATAAAATATGTTCATGGAAGCATTAATATTGATAATTCTTATTAACTATCTTTTTATGGAAGAAGGATAAGCACTGAACAAGTATGACATATTCATTCTCATGCTTTCCTGAGCCATGAGTGTTCCCCTTCTTTTATTTTTCTGGTTTTATCAGTTTCCTTTTCCACTTATTTCTTCTAATTCAGTATGTGATTCCTGATGCTTTTATCTAGTAAATACTATTGTTGTAATGTTTTTGTAGCATACGCTTGAGATACATTCCAATCCCTTAAATGATCATGCCCTTGTTTTAGCTTCAGCGTTATGATAATAAAGAATTCTCAAAATATATGACTTGTGATACTTGCTTTCAGTTATCTCCACTTTCTTATATTAAATGGTACAAATGAATGAATCTAAGTTTATTCTTATAAGTGCTAGGTACTGAAATGTTCTTGATAGAACCTCAGCTGCTACTAACATCCCAAATGTATTTCCTTCTTTCAGTGTGAAAGACTTAAAAATGGCGGTGATGAACTCAGCTTGATGTTGAATGGTTCTTAATCTAATCCAGAAAGGCTCTAGTTACATCAGAATGTGAACTTGAATTCATCCAAAAAAAAAAAAAAAAAACCCAAACAGGAAAAACCCACCAATATCTTTTCAACTCTTGTCGTAGAAAGTTTCCTCTAAACATGTGTCTGTATGTAATAATAATTAAGAAAGTATTGCAATTAAACACCAATTTTAATGACTGTGTAAATTACATATATGTACGTAATGGGAAATTAGGAAATTATGTATTATACACTAACCTTAATATTTTCCTGAGAAACTTTTTTTTAACTCTATCTCTTTACTTAGTTGGTGATTTCATAGGGTTCAATATGTATAACTTTGAACAGCCTTGCTCCCAGACTAGTTTTTCAAGAGTAATAAACTGAAGGTATTACTGTGTTAACAGCCAAGATTATTTAACAATAACTTCGTTTACTTTAAACAAACGTTATTTCTGGGATTATGTTGCTTCTTTTAATGAGTTTAGACTTCTTATCTCACGTAATTCTGGGATTATGTTGCTTCTTTTAATGAGTTTAGACTTCTTATCTCACGTAATTCATACTATACCTACCATCTCCTTGCAATACTGTGACACTTATGAAAAGAAGCTTGCTGCGAAAGTTTGAAATCTGTAGCTATCTCTTACAGTGATCTTATATTGCAATAATTTTCACATTAAAAATGTAAACAAAACCAATTACACACATTACACAGAAAGCATAGCAAAAGAAAATCAAGCATACGTATGCAGAAGCACACAGAGCTAAATAGCTAGATTGCAGGGAGCATTTTTAGCTTCACAATTTTCCCAGTGAGTGCAAAATATTTTTTAACTGTTTTTATCTCAGAATTAATTGCTTACCAGCTACTGGCATAAATGTCTGTTTTAGGAAAGAAAAATTATTACCTAAAAATAGAATTCACTTTGGAATTGGAATTGCTGATCAAATTTCATACAAGTTTTAAAATACCCCTTAAGCGATAAGAGATCCCTTCCCATGCTGCTCTGTCAGCATCTACTTTATCATAATTTACAAGGAGAATTGCAAATGTCTCCAATATTTGGACAAATGGGATAAATGAGGGTACTTGATGGCTGGCCTTATTCCCTAGATCATGTCACACAAATCAGTCTCTCTTCCCCAGTGTATTTGTTACTTGCACGAGCAGACCAAATGTGTGGGAGAATAGAAGTTCAGGTTTGAGCGGAGAAAACTCTCAAGGAAGTAGTTTGCTATTACACAGTTGAGTGATTGGCAAAATCCACAGGTTTTTTTTTTCTTTTTAAACCCCCATGAGCAGTTTTTGATTTTTGTTTTTGAGTTCACTCTTTTAAAACATAAAAATGATAGATGTGAATGAGCATGCTTCAGGCAACAAATAGGCAATCAAGAAGTTATGAGCAATCTCATATGCACAGTAAATTGATTACAAGTTTCTATGATGGTCAAAGTAATTATTAGCTAAAAGAGAAAGAAAGATCCATTGCGTACTTTATTTTCATGTTGGAGATCTCAGTAACCCTATGGCTCCCCATTTGTTAAAGAAAGCTGATTCCTACTGTCTCCGATACAGGACACTAAAATAATGAAAAAAGAGTTGGCATTTCTTCTAAAACATACCAAGCTCATTCACTCCTTTCCTTTCTATAAACACATCTATACACCCACTGTTTCTGGGAAGTATTCCAGCTACAGTGAATTCAAAGTGAGGAATATGCACAGCTGGGAGGCTTGTAAGGTGGTTGGCTACAGATTTAGCAGAGAAAGAAAGAAAGGGAAACAGAAAAGGAAAGTCAAAGGAAGGCAGAAAAAGCAAGAGAGCCCTCCAAAAGGATGGGGGTGATGTTTTAAAGCAAGAGATTAATCATTTGCTGACAGAAAGGACAAGTTTGGAGAAAAAAAAACAACAAAGAACTGTAAAAAGAGAAACAAACTGGAGATGAACATGGAACACGATGAATATAGGTGAAAATTTTCCCTTTATATCCATTTCTTTCTCTGAATTCCTTGGTTGCTTTTTTTTAACTTTGGTTGCCTTTTTTTTTTAATCTTGTGACTGAATCTTCTAGGATTATTCCTAAGGATGTTATGGACTTCATTAATATGACTCAGAACTCAGGCTGCAAGCTGACTCTGAATCATTCTTCCTAATAATGCAGACACTCTTCTTTATGTATCCTTATGGAAAATATTTGACTCTGCAATGTCACACTTTCCTCATCCCCCTTAAATTCTTGAAACCTGCAAAACTGCAGAGTATGTTCACAAAATAGATATATATACACTCAATAGAATATTGACAAATTGTCATAAGACCTTATAAGAGTTCTTAAGATTCTTTGCTGAAAGGCCAGGCAAAGCAGCTAGCAAAACTAAATTGGGTTTCTAGGTGTTCAAAGGTGCAGAAAAATCTTTTGACTTCTAGAGATCTCTGATATTGTATCTAGTTCAAATGGCTTGAATACACATGAGAACAACTTACTGTCAAAGTTTGACCATTCAGTCACACTCAATCTTATGAGAACAGCAAAGAACTGAAATGTCGTGTCTGGTGAATATGCATTTACGAATACCTGCTCTACATGAAGAGGAAACACTTCTGTTAGAATAAAAAAAACATTTCATAGGATCATTTCATCTCAATATTTTATGAAAAGAAGATAGAAATTTGCTGCTTAGCAGATGAAGTAAAGAAGAAACATGCAAGTAGAAGTCCCATCTAACCAGAACTGGTTGTTCCAAGAAATTTTTCTGTCTGTTTATAAGTATGTCTTTCATTTGAATGTTGTCATGTGGCACACAAGTAATGCTATCACTATGGAAAAGCTGATGCATCTGTTCTGTAAGAATTCTACTCCACTTACTGAAAATGTCTAGATCATATCATCTGTCTAGTAAGTAAAAGCTTTAGAAATCCCTTAGAAAAACTAGAAGATTTTGAACAAGCTTCTCAGCTATTTTTCAGTGCTACAAATAGAAAAGTTAGTTGCTGGGGTTATCTGAAGCAATCTGGCATCTGATCCAGTGGAAAAATCATGCAAATTACTGTGCTGCTATTAAGATTTAGGTAGTGAAAGTAATGACAACAGTGGAAAATTTAGCTCTGAACTGACTATTTGAGATTAATCAAATGATGAGAGACAAACACTGACACATTTCACTGCAAGTTTGGGTATTAGGTGTGCACATATATAAGTAGGATGCTTTCAAAGCCAAAAGTCGTGCACAAATTTATATGTCTGGAGAAGATGGAATAAATATTGTTGTAAATCCATACTCAGTCTCTGATAGAAGCTTTCAGTAACTTCCTTTATATTGGAATGTCTGACACTGTGTTGCTGCACCGTAACAAAAATCTGTTTATGTCTCTCAACAAGAACAGTATTTTCTCTTTTAAAAAACTTATGAACTATGTTATTACTAAGAAAACATGGCCATGAAGCTAGATGTTTTGAAATGTGTAGAATTTTATTTAAAGATAGTGTCAGTAAATACAAGCAATTCAAGATACTGCATATTAAAGGTAACTAAGACTAAGCATGAACAAATTCTTTAAGCCTACCTGAACACATGAGTCCTGATATTAGATCTGTTCTGCATGCTGAGGACAGATATTGTCATACAGAGAGATGCTGAATCATGCTCTAGGGTCCTACTCCATCATTTTTTTTGCTGAGCTGATGCGCAGCTTCACAAAGATTTCCTTTGCATAGAAACCTACATGCAGGGTAAGAGTTTGAGCAGGCTCTGAGGTCACACTGGAGGTATGCAAGATATGTCAAACAGAGCATTAGACTGCTTTGGTGCACCTAAGCCACAAGAATCATATATAGACTGCTGCTTCTGCATATAGAGTTGGTATATTTAAAGGGGACCAGAGGAGGAAGATACAGCTAGAAATGTGATCAGGACAATTTTTATTTCCAGCTTCGTTTTCTAATGTGACTTCCACATGACTACCTACAGGTTGCTTTCTTCTGCTTTGAAAGTAAATAGGTAGTAAGTAGCATTCCTATTTTTACTATTTTTAGTTCTTTTTTTTATTCTCTTGCATTCCTTCTTTACTTAAACTACAATATGTATTATTTATTTATTTTAATTTCTGATTCTTAGTTCACAACTGAATGATTTTTCTCATCCAGTGGCTGCCACTGCTTTACTAATTCCATACTGACAATGAACTAGACATTTAGCTAGACATGAACTAGACATTTCCTTGCATGGTGAAATGTTTGATCTTCACTGGATTTCATACCTTCTTTGGATACACGAATTTATCAAAGAAGCAATATAAATACCAGGGACAAATTTGTAATCATTCCAGAGACTAATCTTAGAACAGTCTGGTGTCAAAACACAGTGGCCAACATTGAGACCGTAGTATCAGCTTAGGGGAAACTAAAAATCAGAAAGGCCATCTGACTTGATGGTGAAGTTAGAAATCTGTTCTGAATGTATTTATGATTTTTGATGGGAAAGAAATTCCCAGAAAAAGTCTCAAAGTCTTGGGGAATAGAAAACTTTTTTTTTTAAAAAAAAGGTTTAATCCTTATGCATAGTAAAATGCTTCATGAAGAAAGGAAAATCCTAAGTAATTTTTGAAGGGTAGATGTTGGACATCAGTTGTAGAAGTCTTTAGTCTGAAGCAGCACAAACATAAGAATTTCTGCATCCTAGAACCTAATCGTCATCACTGCATAGGATACGTGTGTCAGGGTTGGTCTGGGACTCGAGACAAATTTTGATCAATAGAAAGATCAGGAAACCCAAATGTAGGAATAGGAGCTATTTGGCCCTGGGTGTATCCCTTGCTGCAGAGAGAAACAGCAGCTGTGAGATAAGACAGCTGAGGTGATTTGTTACTACCCCCACCCAATTGTAATTCCCCCAGTTATCTTGTAGACATTCTCCTCACCATTCCTCTGTATCCTACCCTATCCCATCTCTAAGTTTTACACATACCACCCTTATACTGCCGAAGTTCTAGCCCTTTCCACAAAAGACCCTTCAAAAAGCTTTCCTCTTATCTAATAAAGTAGTTCGCCCTTTTCCACCAACCCTGCTGTGTGTGGTTTCTCTATGGCCCGGGGTTGTGCCCTGCTTCCCCCCGCTCCTAGGAGCGGCTTTGCCAAGGCCCAGCACGGGACTTCCCACGGACTTGAAACTACCCTGAACCCAAACCGGGTCATACGTGCATGTAAAATTTTTTGTTTTGTGTAAAATATAAATACCTTTCTTGTAGAACTGGGCTGCAAAAACCCCTGTACTAGCCATAGTACTTGCATGATATTTGTATGTATGTGATCTCTGACTGTAGTGGGTTTCTCTGGCTATGTTTTGGTAGCATGGAGGCTGCAGGGGTGGCTTCTGTTAGAAGCTGCCAGAAGATTCTCCTGTCTGGTGGAGCCAATGCCAGCCGGCTGCAGGACAGGCTTCCTGCTGCTGGCCAAGGCCAAACCAATCAGGAATGATAGTAATGCCTCCATGATAACTTATTTAAGAACATAAAGAACATTGGGCAGTGAAAAACTCCAGCCAGGGAAGAGCAGAATGAGAACATAGGAACAACAACGTAGACCCCAAGGTCAGTGCAGAAGAAGGGGCAGGAGGTGCTCCAGGCACTGGAGCTGAGGCCCTGCAGCCCGTGGTGCAGCCCATGGTGGAGCAGTTGTGCCCCTGCAGCCCATGGAGGACCATTGGGGTGCAGAGACCCAACTGCAGCCCATGGAGGAACCCAGGCTGGAGCAGGTAGATGCATGAAGGAGGCTGTGACCCCGTGGGGGGTCCAGATGGAGCAGGGTCCTGCTGGAGACCTTCAGCCCATGGAGAGAGAAGCCCAAGCTGGAGTAGGTTTTTCTTGGGTAGGACTTGTGGCCCTTGTGGAGAACCCATGCTGGAGCAGCTCATCCATGAAGGACTGCACCCATGGAGAAGTGACCCATGGCACAGTAGTTTCATGAAGAACTGTTGCCCGTAGGATGGACACATGCCAGAGATGTCCATAAAGGACTGTCTCCCATGGCAGGGACCCCATGGGGAGCATGGGAAGGACTCTCTCTGAGCAGCAGCAGAAACAACAGCTGACTGTAACCTCCATTCCCCATCCCCCTGTGCTGCTGTGGGGAGGAGGTAGAGCCTGGAAGGAAGGAGGAGTGGGGGGAAGGAGTTTTTAAGATTATTTTACTTCTCACTCCTTTGCCCTGATCCTGTTAGTAATATATTTAATTAATAACCCCACTTTGAGTCTGTTTTGCCTGTAATGGTGAACAGTAAGTGACCTCTCCCAGCTCTTATCTCATCTCATGAATTCTTCAGTTTTTTTACTCTCCTCTGCCCAGTTGCAGAAGAGAGTGAGAGAGAAGCTTTAGTGGGTACCTGGCGTCCAGCCAGGATCAACCCACTACACTAAACAAATAGATATTTTCACTTCTGATTCCTAAAATGTGTCAAAATAAATATCAAAACACTTGCAAAAATGTGCATTAAACAATTAAATATTATTTTTCAACTTGATATGTATTACAAGAAAGGTATATATATGTGCTGTAGTGCAATGATATTTGAGCATCAAAACATGTATAAGAATGTATTGTCTCATTAACTTCTCACTTCCTCCTATGGAAATGACTCTTGCCTGACTAAAAAGGACAAAAATATAACGCAGCAAAACCACCAACAAAGAAGCAACTGTCACAAATAATGAACAACTGAGAACTGATATAAAATCTCTCAACACATCCAAGACATATTAAGAACATTATCAACTGAGAAATCTGATAAAAGTGGTTTAGGATGTTTGGCTAACTTTTGAGAACAAATGCTATAACAGGCTAAGGACCAACACTACCAACTAGTATTTAATTTCATGAGATCAGCACTCTGTTATTGTTGGCCTTTACTTTTTCCTTTAGCTAGAAATAACAAAATTATTTATAATAGCACAAAAGAATTTGGAAAAACATGCAATAAGTTCATACATATCAGGAGACAGGCACATATATTATACACATGTTGAGTAGCACTTCTCCATCTTTCAACGTCTGGGAAATTTTGGCCTATCTACTTATTCAAAACAGAAGTAATTGAAGCTTAATAATATTGGATAAAAGTTTGGTTAAGTGTGAATATTTGCTTTATACCATTTCTGAAAGACTTCTTTGTTTCTGTTCTTTTACCAATAACTTCGGGTAGAAAATACCTAGGTATGTATACAATTTATTTTAACTGAATGACTACGTGTGGCATGCTTGTGATACCAATCTGTGTTTTAAGGTATTTTAAACATAAAAGCTGAAGAGATTGCAACTTCATTTGATAAAGAGAAAATTAAAGATGTGAAAGATTAAACTAAAAGACAGAGAAGTGTAACTTTTACTATACTTTCTATGTAAGTCTTTGTAGTACAGCAAAAGTCAAAATTGAGTTCAGGTATTCTTGTAAGTTTGAAAGACCAGAAATACTCTTTACATCATTGGTATCCATGACCTAGGTACCTTTCCTTTCTAAAGATCTAAATTTCAACTAACCCATTAATGTGTGTGTACAGTTGTATTTTTAGACAAAAACATTTCTTCCACCTCTTTTGTATCTGCTTTATTCCAGGATGCTCCAGAGTTTTGGAGCATATGACATTCAGCCCTTCCTTTTAGTGTCCCATATTTCTCCTCTCCTCCCAAATCAAAATGAGAAGATTAAAATATAGATGGAAGATGTTGGGATTATCATACAGCTCCAGACCTTGGGACAGTATGTTTGGTTACACGAAGCTGGTGCAGTTATAGATTTCATTTAAGGATCTACATACAGAGGTTACAATGGGCAGGACTTAAGGTTAGCCTGTATCAGCCTTACCTCCTAGTTCTCATAAAAACTCAAGCAAGAATTCATCAAAAAGTCAGGCAACTTTTTTCCTGTTCCTGAAGACACAGTGGAGTTTGATATGGGACAAATATTCAGAATAACATTTCCCTCTTGCTTATTTCCTCCATGCAACACTATTTATTCTAAAATCATCATGGAATATGTTGATTTAGATGGATTTAAATGGATTCTGATCTATTCTAACCTACTAAAACATAGCCTACCTGACATGTTTCCTATAATTATTATATATAAGTGAAAATCATCTGCAAAAGACTATTAGTCTGACTTTACTAAAAAGTGTAATCTCATTCCATAAGCATTCAGAATAAATGCAATAAAATAATTTTATTTCATTCTGATTATTCCTAAGACATGGATTTACTGAGAAACTTGAGATTTGGAGAACAGCTAGATCTTGTCTACCTGTTTTTAGAGGGATTTTTTTCTCTAATATAAAAAGCTGAATAAAATTTTCAACTCATGACCAACTCCTATAGCAAGGCTATGAAAGGAAACATTCTAAACCTCCTAGACCTGCTAAAGTAATGTGATAGAGAACTGTAACTTCTAATAGCTTAATAAGATAACCCATAATGTCAGCTAACAAACTGTCAGGATCTGGTTTGAGAGCAGGATGAACAAGACTCTTCTGTCTTTATGTAAGAAAAGCCTTAAAGCCATTTCTGGGAAACAAAAAAGCAAAATGTGAATTTGACTGCTGAAATCTGACTGAATTACCAGTGCTTCCATTTTATTCCAATAGACCTGAACATTTGATCAGAAAGTGATATTTGCACATTACTAGGAAACAGGACAGATCAGAAAGTCTCCAAATAATACCAGCTTGCCTGCTATAAAACACTCAATAGCCACTAACATTTTTCAGTACTTCTATTAAGTTGTGTAATGAATAAAATATCAGTTAGTGTTTTAGACATGTGAATGCCACACAGGCTCAAAATGCATTAAACATTAAAAATCTCTTTTAACCACTCATGTACAAAAAGTGTCTTAGGACTTTTAAATGGAAAGCAAATATACAGATATGCAACGTACGATACAGTTTATCGATCACTCAGTCAGGTATTTGTACTCATATAAAACTGCTTTACTAGTGAAATTAATGTTACAGTTAAATGCTCATAAGTTTAAATAGACTATCTCTATTTGAACTTGGCAATTTAAATAAGTTGATAAGTTTAATATTCTGCTATAGACAAATTTATCTTAACAGTAATTTTTAGGTTTTTTGGTGAAAAAGGTAAAGAAGGCATGAAAGACAAGAAGGAAGGAAAGAATTTATTGTATATAAAAGACAGATAAATGCATTCCTTCATTTAAAGCAATCATTTTCTTCATCATTGTAAAAAAATTGTGTTACTCTTTTTGACTGGTAGATCTGCACTTTGCTATTTAAAAAGAAATAAAAAAGTCAAAATATATTGGATGTTTATTTCTAGGAATTGTGATGTACTGTGAAAACAAGGGTATTCATAACAGATTATAATGATTACAACTAATTTGTTTCATTTTCAGCCATTTTTATTAGTTTCTGTCAAAAAGAAGAAACTTCTAAATCAATAAAATTAGTCATTTTTATATCCTTACAATAGGAATTATCTACATCGTGAAATATTGGCCAGGTTTTTATAAAAACATTATGCAGTTGTCATGACTATCAGATGCTTTCGTAATTGATATGAGCTAAACATCTCTGGAAGAGTTAAAGAGGCATCTGGATGTGGCACCTGGGGATACAAGTTAGGGCTGATTATGGTGGTGCTGGACAGACTGCTGGACTAATTTGTAAAGAATTGAAATTTTTAACTGTAATTGTTTCACTAGTAGTTTTCTACGGAGTCATAGAAAATGAATTAAAATATTTTCATGGACAAAAATTAAATAATATTTATTGAATTTGAAATTCAGTAATATTTTTTCCCCTCTCCTCTTTCATAACTAAACTTCTTTGGTGTTAATGTTGAAAACATAGAGATAAAAAGGCACTAAAAAAACATAATGAATAATTTTGACTTTCAGATAGCAAGACTTTCACAGACTATGTGTAGATACCTATAGACACAGAAAACATTCCATCTTCCAATCCAGGTGGTTTTCAGTGAAGTATAATTCTATTGATTTGGTTCTTACATGGCCAACTTTGTGACAATGCATATAAAATAAATAGTTCTCCATCATTTAATGCTAATAGTCTTATCTAACATACTTCCCCCACCTTAACTGACAGCTTCCTTGTTCTAGAAATCTAACAACTATACAAAGTTGATCTTTTATGATTTTCACAGATTCTTAATGAAATGGCATTAACAAGCTGTGAAAGGTGCCTAGCATGAGTAAGTTTGGTTTCTTTTTCAGAGAACCAGAAGACTATTCACTATAGAAGACTATTCAAGAGCAGACTGAATGATTATGGGTCAGGATTAAAAGGTGGTCAGTACCCATATGGATAGGCAGTGGTAATGAACAGGGAAGTCAACTTGTGGGTTCAGTTGTTACCCTGATGAGGTAATTTCACTAGTGAATGAATTCCAACCACAGCTCTAACTCTATCCAGATGAAGAAAATCTCAACATACATTCTATCAAGCTATCATATTCAACTAATCTTGCTATGGCCATCTAGTAAACAGTTTGACATAACAGGCTGGAGGTACTTGTCTGTGGAAGAAGTCATGCAGTAGGGTATCAGATAAATTTTATCTTGTTTTCTTTTGCAATTTGCATAGAGTCATCGAATGGCCTGGATTGGAAAGGACTTTAAATACTATCTAATGTCCTGCTACATTTGTAACTTTCAAGTAACAGCTATTCTCGTCAGTTAACAGCATAAAACCAAAAGCTACGTTTGACAGTGCTAATGTCTGTATATGACTTGTCTATATTCTATGTCTATAACTAAAAGTTAAATGGGGAGCTGAACATGGAGCAGAAGTAGAGGATGTTCCACTATTTGGAAAAAATTGCCTGGAAAAGGAGGTAGGCAGCAAGTGGATTTCTCAGAGTCAGCAGAAATGCCTTGTGAATCTTAAAACACAAAAATGAGACTTCTTTCCTCCAGAATTTATTAAACATGTAGGAAAACAATTTCTCTCTTGGCAAAACAGACTCTTAGAGCTGAGTTCAGCAGCAACACAGTGGGACATGTGATCAAAAGTGAGGACTGCAGTTCCTGACCTAACGCAGATTTGCATACACAGTCTGCCCCTTTTGACAAGTGGGGCTGAAGCTCTTTCCAGCAGCAGCAACAGCTGCAAGGCCATTCTGGACAGCACTTTTCTGTCTTATTTATGGTGATGAAAAGGTAAACAGATAGGTGAAGAATTCAGAGTAGTGCAGTTCCCTTTCATGTCACTTTTATTCTGCTCTGTTCTAGTAATAGTTGATGGAGCTGCAACAGCCATGACATTATTTAAATTACTTCCAACTAATGTAAATATTTACTTAGTGATTCAGGTGTAGAGAAAAGAAGGTATAAGCAGTTAAACAAAAATGTAGGGAAACACTCTTCATACCTGTCCCCCAAGGTCAACCTCATTCTTCAGCATAGCATGGGTCAACCATGAGGCACAGTCCTCAGGGGTGTCCTGGCCCTGCTGTGGGTGTTCATTGTTCCCCTTCTGGCCTGGAGAGTCTCTTTCCAAGAGTGTTTGTCCATCTGTGTCCACAACAATGTCACCTTACCTGTGTCTCCTTTTCCTTTCCCCATGACTCCTTTTGTATCTCCTCATTTGTGTCCAATCCCTCATGGCTGCTTCTCTTTCTTAAACACATCTGAAGCCCAAGGGAGTTTGTGTTGGGCTGAGGTTGTGCCAGTCTGTGGACTACTCACATAGGTGTCTGAGCCAGCTGGGAATATTTGCGACCAGGATGGTGAATTTCCTGGCCTTCTCCACACAAGTTGCCCTTGGAGTATGCTGCCCTCTAAATTCCTGCCATCCATGCTCAAAACAGGGGTTTGTCCTTCCCTCCTTCTCCCATCTCCACTTTTTATTTCACCAATCCTGTTGGCAACAAGACTCTCTTCAGTGAAAAAAAAAATACACTTTTGTCAAATTATCATAAGATGTAGTAAGAAAGGAGGAGGGAAGAATGAAAGAATATTATTTTAACCATTAAGATAATCAGGTATCTAATACACAATAGAAAACGGATAGACAGGAAAATAATCTCTCTTTCAAAACAGAAATAAAAATGGTACAAGTGTAGGAGGATGTGGATAAAGAAACAATATGGTTAACTGAAAAAGTAAAAAGTAACAGTCCTTTCTCACAAAGATGATCT
The DNA here is from genome assembly GCA_013397135.1 of Pachyramphus minor. Taxonomy (NCBI): domain Eukaryota; kingdom Metazoa; phylum Chordata; class Aves; order Passeriformes; family Tyrannidae; genus Pachyramphus; species Pachyramphus minor. Next base: position 1,203,044 of record VYXB01009793.1, on the reverse strand, counting down.
AAGGTCATCTCCTCAGCCTTGAGAAGAGATGGCTGAGGGGGGGCATCAGTGTACATGAGTATCTGAAGGGATTGTGATAAGAGGATGGAGTGAGACTCTTCTTGACGGTGCCAAGTAACAGGGCAAGACACAAGGGCAGAAACGGATGAAAAGGAAGTTCTACTTGCATACGAGGAAGAACTTCTTTATTGTCCAGGTGACCAAGGACTGGAACAGATTTCCCAGAAGGGCTGTGGAGCCTCCTTCACTGGAAATACTCAAGAATTGTCTGGATCCAATTCTGCTCAATGTGCTCTGGGATGACCCTGTCTGTGCAGGGAGGTTGCACCACATGAACCACTGTTGTCCCATCCAGCCTTACTGTCACGTGAAAGGTGAGAGTTTGGATTTTTGATCGTTGGCCCCCCAGGAAAATTGAGAACCTAGTGCCTGACAGTATGTCAGTGTCTCCTAAGGAGACCCTTTACCAACAGATTCACAAGATCAGAGGGTACTTCGACCTCCCTTGTTAGGCAGAAGTTAAGAGAGCCAAGACCCCTTAGCCGGTCCTGCCAAGGTGTTATCCACTGCCGGAAACTGCAAGGACTCACTTTACAGTTTAAGGAATAACACTCTTTATTAATACAAATTGTGACAGATTAATCAGGTTTGAAGGTTGTCGGTGATAGTGACTACTGCAAAAATGTGTTTTAAAGTAATCTACTGATACGGATATTAAGCAAGCGCAAATTCTGATATTAAGCAACCTAATATGCTATGAGGTAAGTACAAGCAAAAGCTTGAGTATATTTCTAACTAGAGTATATTTCTTACCTACAGCTTCCCTCTGGGGGCGGCAGGGGGGGGGAAAGGTGGACTTAGCCTGTTGACTGATCCCAGCAGTGTTTCTGGAGGTCTTCTTTGACTTCCCGCCTATCCCTAATTTACTTTTATACTATTTTCTTCATGTTTAGGTGGAGTTTGAGTTTTATTTCTCATTGATGTACTTAATAGGAGGGGGGACAGGTGGCTGTGGTTTGGCACTTGAGGAGGGGGTTCAACATGGTTGTTGGCTTTAGCAGCAGAACATCTTGATTCTCCCTTATCAGAGAGGTACTGTACAGTCTCAGTACCACAGTGTTCTCCCATTCTGCTGGGATTAGAATGGAGGGGGGCCATGTAGTCTCCACTTTGTTCCACACTCCATTCAGTTTCTCTGAGCAGATGTTTATCGTTGTACTGGGGAACATATCAACCTCAGTCCATCCAGGGAGTTGCAGCTGGTTTTTACCTTAAAATTCTGAATCTTCTCTAGTCTTAACTCTATCCATCAGCCCACACTTACGCATTCTGTGATTCAGTGAAATTAGTCATAGTTACAGAACAATAGCTCATGCTAAACAGATATGAGTGACTGATATTAAGGCAACAAGTTAGAAAGTCTTTGTGTAATTTTCTTACTTTTTCTTTAGGCTTGTAGTCTTTTAAAAACAGTAAACAAAGAAGAAAAAAACTGTGATTTTTAAGCTACATAAAAATGTGTCTGGAGCTCAAGGGTAGAACACTTACCTTTGTAGTTATAAATCTAAACAAAACAATGTAACAAATATTTTATAGCACTAACTTACTGTTTGTTTTGTGTTTTGTTTTTTTTTTTTTCCTTTAATATGTAAAAGATTTTTGAAGAAACTAAAATTCCCTTTGGGAAGGCTAAAAGTCTGTGAAATATTTAGGGTCTCTTCTTTTCTGCAGAAGGAACATACAGAAGAATGTTTCATGTGTGAGTATGGAAATTTACACAAAGTACTCTCATTAATACTAATGAAAACATAAACAGCTGTGTGCCAACTCTATCTTAACACATTTCAAACCATGGCAGAATAAACATTCTTGTGAAACACCAAGAGAGATACATTTAGACTCACTAAAGTAAGAGAAAAGTAATTGTTTACAATGGCCACAGTTTAAGTTAAAGTGAAGAGTGGGTTTAAATCAAGCTAATTTTAGCTCAACTTGCCATTTCAAAGTCAAAATACCTTGTATGTAAGAAAAGCTTATATTTATTCCAAGTCAGAACTAAAATAATTCTTACATAATGTGCTTTACAGAGATTTGTTGATAATGGCTTTTTGATTGCTTATTTGTGTGCCTCACTAAAAGTTGAGTGGACTTTTATATGCATGTGCACACACACACACACACACACACACACATTTTAATTAAAATGAAATTTGGCCTCTATATTCAACTAGAGAGATTCACTTAGTGAAAAGTCAATTAAAAGAATGATAAATCGTAAGGGTAGATCTATTTTCAGGAGGCAGAAGAGTTTAAGCTGCTAGTGTCTGGGAAACAGTGTCACCTCCAATAAGATAGAATGATTGATGCTGTGCAAAAGGGGAATGGGGATTTCAAGAATTGCTAAAGCCAGCTTTGCAGTTCTCAGAAAATGAGAGCTCTCCCCTTCCACTTGACACTTCCCATCCTGTAAGTATTGTTTCACTAAAGGAGAAACAGATTAAATTCCAGCTGCTGTCAGTTCTTAGCCAGGTCTGTTGAAGAATGTGGCTTTTGAAAAGTTGTATCAATACTTCCCTTTCATTATTACCAAAGCAGGCTTAACTGTCTTTGATGTCTTCTTACCAGCATCATTACAGTTTTCTACAACGAGTGAATAGTGGTCTTTATTTAAGGTCAGTTGAAAGTCTGAGTTGGAATTGCAATGTATTGGGGGACTGGATTGTTCATTGTTTATAATATCTTCCTTTTTGCAGTCTGTATCAAAACCAAGTGAAAGAATGGCTTCAATTTTCTTTCACAAACACAGACCAAGTTATTAACCTGGACCATTAGATTTTTTAGAGTGCAAGCTCAAACATCTGTTTTTTGCTTGTCTGCAGGCCTAGCACTGCTTGTCAGAAAACAAGAACAGAAAAAGGGAAAAAAAAAAGCTGATGAATCAATTATAAAAAAGTTGTTTAGCAGACAGTCTCTTATATCTATAACATTTTACATGTTAACTTTTGCCATACCCTATTGATCAGCATATTACACTTTTACTTGTGTTCAATATCTAATGATAACTGGGTAAGATGGAATATTTCTCTCTAAATACTATGTATACATGGGTGGGGGTATTGTACTCAAACTTGTGCATAGTCTTTTGGGAAATCAATTTAATAAAGAGAATATATTTAATCATCCACACTTGTGGTATTTGTACAGTATTGCTGTTCAGTTACAAATCAAATGTATCACTTCTGCTGCTCTACCAATGTTAACAAAGTAACAGATAAATAACAACAGCAACAGCAAAGCCCACAGAGCAATAAAAATAAAATTGTTAGTGTAAGTTGCTTTCTGTGTTATTCTCTGGCTACTTGGATGGAACAGTTTGGAAAAAATTCTATGCATCACACATGAAATCTTCACTTTATAAACTCTGTGTGCAATTCTAACCCATGTTGTGAATTTAAGCAAACATTTGCTGGTAAGTGTATGTCATAAGTCAAAGTAGAGCTATAGGACAATCAAAAATACTGAAAAAAGAATTACTTTGTCTTAAAAACTGCATTTACTGAGAATTTGGCAAGCCAAAATTAATTGCTTGTGTACAAGGAGGCAACACATATTTCTCAGCAGAAAGGAGCAAAGGAGAAAAGATGTTTTAAAAAGATATACAATCAAATAGTTTTGGATAACCTATTAACACTGGAGCTGAACTCTTAAAAAGGTTGTCTTCTGAGGAGAGAAGGGATAAATTCTCTTCAGTGGAATCTTGAAAATCCAGAAACAATTATTAAAAAAAAAATATCCTGATGATGTGTGGACAGAAAAGCAAACTAAAGGTAACATTTTTGCAAGTGGATCATCTTGTTAGAGCAATAATTCATTTGTCTTCAAAATTCCCTAGGAAAACAAAGCAAGATTCTGTCTACCTCACTTATGTTCTTTCTAAAATGGAAAGAAGCACCAAAGTCCGGTGTCCTGGTTTCATCATGAATAAAGCTAATTTTCTTCCTAGTAGCTGATAGACTGCCCTGTTTTGAATTTAGTATGAGAATAATACTGATAACATGCTGATGTTTCAGTTGTTCCTTAGCAGTGATTACTCTAAGTCAAGGACTTTTCAGTTTCCCACACTGTGCCAGTGGGTAGGTGCACAGGAAGCTGTGAGGGAGAATAGCTGGAATAGATGACCTGAGTCGGCCAAAGGAATATTCTGTACCATGGAACATAATGCTCATTATATAAACTGGGGGGAGCTGGTTGGAAGGGGCCGAGCACTGCTTAGGGACAGGCTGGACATCAATCAGCGGTTGGTGAGCAATTCTATTTTGCATCACTTGTTTCTCTAGGTTTTATTCCTCTCTCTTCTTCCTTTTACTTAAAAATAGGAGGAGTAGTAGTAGCAAGTAGTAGTAATATATTTTACTTTGTTTCAATTACTAAACTGCTCTTAACTCATGAGTTTTAACCTTTTATTTTAGTTTGCTTACCTTCCCATCCTACCAGTGGATCAGAGAAGGGAGTGAGACAGCAGCTGCATGGTCCTTAGTTGCTGCCTGGGCTTGAACCATTACACCCAGACAATGAAATAGCTTCCTATTTCTCAGTGTTAATATTTCTGTTATGAAAAACTTAGTGGATATCTTTTTAGTTTCAAATTTTTCATACTACTTAAAAGAGCTTCTCATCAGAGTTAAACACATCACAGAGAGCTATGTGGTGTTAGAGGTCTGTTTCTGTCAGCATGCTTGGAAGATTGGTATGTGGATTCAACACTAGTTTGGGCATCTCTGAGCTGTGGATTGTGAGTCACAGCTGTACATTTTTGATTTGACAGAGTAGAAATGTCTGCCTGCTGTTAAACTTCTCTGGATTACTATCATATAAAATTCAGAATCTGAACTAAAGTAGAAGACTGCTAAGAAATTTTCGGTGGTATCACATTTATGAACTAACGTTCTAAAATACCATTTCTGCCTTGTGCAGTTTCTTTTTTTTTAAGAGTTATGAACTTTAAAAGTTATTATTTAAATTAGATTCTTATTTCTTATGCAAAGCTTTGAACAAACAGGGTTGTGCACAAAAAGCATTTAGAAGGAGGCCTAAAAGGCCAAAAAGGATCACAGCTAATGGACAACCAAAATGAATGAGGAAATGGCTGCCTACATTAATGCTTCTAATATTATCAACTTAATTGAAGTGAAAAATCCCCTGATATCCTAAAGACATAAAGAAATTGGTATTTCTGTATGCTCTATATTAGTATACCATATACTTCTGTATACTAAATTTTACTAGAATTTTCTCTCAATACAATTCATCCACCTGGATATGGGACATTAGCCCTACTTTTAGCAGTGCCTGACAAGTAAGTCAACAAGAAGAGCCAATCTATAGAGAACAGAGGGTCGAGAACTGCACTGCAAAGCTGTTTATCCTGCTCCTTTTGAGATACTTATGCAAGCAAATGCTAAAGCTTGTGTTCATGACCCTGCAGTCATTTCCTGTATAGCTATCCAATTTACTTAGGTAATTTTAGAAACTTCATAAAATTGCCAGTGGCTTTATTTTCTTCCTATTGACCAGTCAATTATTCACCTCCATGGCCTTGCATGGTTTAGAACTTGTCTAAATAAAGATACTATGTTTAGCACAGCTAAGTCATTTCATTGAGAAGGACAACAGAAACGTGTATATAACATCTTTGGCAGATTGCTCTTGTATGTATTAATTCAATTAAACAATTTATAAAAGTCTGTGAAATCTGAAATCTTAAAGTCCATTACGATTTTTTTTTTGGGGGGGAGGGGGGAAGAAATATCCAGATAAAGCTGAAAAAAATAAAAGGTATTTTAAAGTGTTTAGTTTCCTGGTGGTTTTTGTTGAGTCTTTTTCTTAAACTATATAAAAGAATTATCTTACAAAAATAATCAAGACAGAATAGAAGATTACATACATTTCATAGAGACAGAGGTCAGTTTAGAGTAAAGAGAATGTTAACTATTACATTAAAGGGATTCCTGAAGCACTTTGACATTATTAAGTTTCAAAAGACTATATAAAATATGTACTGGGATATAGGAATCACAATTACGCAACATTAGCAATTTACATTAATGTCTCAATGGTGTTATTACATAATTCTCTTCAGTCTTATCAGGAGAAAACAATACTTTCAGCACTTGTGTTAAAAAAAAAAAAAAAGTAATTTTAGGAACAGTATTATAAATAATCTAACCAGGTAACGTTTCTCATGACTGACTTTCAGAGGCAGAACAGTCCTGGGTTGGGATAAAGGTCTCAACAGATCTGGGTCATTTCCTAGCACTACTTACATGGCTTTGAGGGAGTCCCTTTGCTTCCAATCAATGGGATTCGGCAGTGAGCCATGGGAGAGGAGGCTGGTTATCTTCATTTAGATCCTGCTTTACAAGTACCCACTCACCACGATACTGGTGATCAGCATTTCTTGTCACTCTCCAACCTTCTCAACACTGAAGTCAGGAACCCAAGAGACCCTAGCAGCTGAGCTAATGATCTGTTGTCAAGTCAGTGGTGAGGCACTGGCAAAAGTCACTCAGATAAGCTGTGGCTGCCCCATCCCTAGAAGTGTTCAAGGCTAGGGGCTTTTAGTGATCTGGTCTAGTGGAAGGTGTCCCTGCCCAAGGAAGAGAGGTCGACACCTTCTCCCAGGTGAGTGACAGGATGACAAGACACAGACTCAAGCTGTGCCAGGAGAGTTTCAGGTAGAATTTTTTCACTGAAAGCATTGTCAAGCATTGGAAGGGGCTGCTCAGGGAGGTGATGGTGTCATCATCCCTGGAGGTGTAAAAGAAATGACTGAACGTGGCACTCAGTGCTCTGGTCTAGTTGACAAGATGGTGATCAGTCAAAGGTTGGAGTCAATGATCTTGGAGATCTTTTCCAACCCAAATGATATTCGACTAATCTGAAACTAATACAATAAGTTTGAGGATTTGATATTTGGATTGGAAATTAGATGTTGTGGTGGAAGGTTTTTGTTATTAAACAGGTAAAAGATGGCACCAATTAATGAAGATTCCCTTTAAAAGGCTCATTTGCTTCATGCTGCAATACTTGACCTGGACTACAAATGAAAAAGATTATTTTTTTTTTCTTATAAAATACTGCTAATAAAACAATTGACACTGAAGTTCTTTGGGCTTTTTTATGTTTTTTGTTTGTTTGTTTGTTTTTTAATCTTTGGTGTGGTTTTTTGGTTGCTTTGAGTTTTTTTAATTAACTAACCAGGTTCTCTGGTGTTCTTTGCTGGTGTTCTTTGTTGTTCATTACTAATACATACATAGAAATACCTTCTCAGTATTTTGGGTTTACTGGTAGGAAATGGTACCAACTAGTTCAGGCATCAAATAATAAAAAACAGGCTTTGTTAAAAATTTGAAAGATTGATCAAATAATTTCCAGTCTCATAAAATATAGTCTGCAGGATTTAAATTTAAACTTACCACATCAATGCAGCTGTAAAGGGAAAGTGGTGTAGAAAATTTACCTTAGTGCTCTTGGAAAACAGGGATTTTATAATTATTGCCATCTCAACAATGTAATTCTTTTCAAATCACCAATTACAAAATAGCTCTATCTTATTCTATGACACTAAACTTGTAGCATGCAGCATTTTTCAAGCTAGGTGAAATCCTAGGTCAAGAATGCTTACTGTATTTCCACTCCTATTTTAGTCATTAAAGGTCAGAGTGAGAGCATGTGTTTACAGTGACATTGTGAAGGTGATAAAGCTGCAGTCGCAGACAGCCTGAAGGAACTCCGCACTTCTTTATTTACGCTTGACATAAAAATACTCTCTGTCTTTTCTCCAGGTAGTCTTGGTTCAATATTGCAGAGTAACGGCATTATGTTTCATAACCTTTAGCTTGTTTATCATTGATCAGTGACATTATGATCATCAGTATGACACACACGGCAAATGAACAAAAATTAGACCTGAATAAACTTGCTTACTGTGGTGGACTATAAAGCATTGAGATTTCTGCAACTCACTTTTGTTAAATCTACTTTTATATTCACTCTCCTAGTTTTTGTTATGTAAAGCATTTTTAAGTATTTTTAGTACTGGATGTCTTGGGAAAGAAACTGTAAGATAATTGTAGGAAATGTTGGACAATTAGTTTTCTTTCTGTAATTATTATCAAAGACACAAAACACACAGCAAAAATAGACAGAAGTTTGAATAGCAATTATATATTGAGTTTTGTTACCTGATTCTCTTTTGGAGTGGGTGAAGTTCCTACTACTCTACTGCTGATGTCTAAAAATCTTTAATATATATACCTTTGAATTTTATTTTTTTCAGTTGGAAAGTTAAGGTTTTTCCCATTTTATTAATTTGTAACTGAGGTAACTGTCCCCAGGTTTCATGGCTAAATACAGGAATCAAGGTGTCATAAATGAGGATCATAAGGTAGAAACTGAGTTCAAAAAGGCCAAATTTGTTTGAATTTACTTCATTATGTTTTTGCAGGATATGCCTATTTAATCACTTGGAGATGCTTGGTCCTCTTAAAGAACTGGGACCTTTTGTTAGCAGAGTTTCAGAAGCATTTGCTCAAAGCCTTTATGGACCTTACTGAGAGGAAAGGACAATCTCAAGAGTTGTATTACTAAATTATATAGTCTCATATTAAAGGCAAAGGAAAAGACTGTGGCTAAATAGGATAACCAGAAATATGATGAACAAACATACAAATCAAGGTTGACTGGGAGAAGTAACATAGATCAGTGGTTAATAAGAAAGCCAAACTTTGCGAAAAGTATAAGTAAAAGCTAATTAACAGGCAAGTATAATGTCTCTGTTAATGTAAGTAGATGGTAATGAAGCAAATGAATTAAAAGAACTCTGAAGACTGGAAGCCAGTGTACACTTGCAGGCTTTTTTTCAAAAATCTTGCACAAGAGACAGAAGAAATTCAAAAGTGTACCAATTCCAGCTATGACTAGAAAGTACAAGAACCAATGAATGCACACCACCCAAACATCTTCCTTTGAAGAGCTGGTAACAGGTTTTGTTGTGTTCTTTGAGTGGACTGCTTTCTTATAAGCAAAGACATAAGACGTAGATGTAGGCATAGACAGCAGAGCTAGAAATTGTGACACACAGCAATCCAGGTTCCCTGTGGGACAGAACAGTAAAACAGCAGGCTCAAGGCAGTCTCTCAGAATTTGGCTTCCTACAGACCTTATGAGAAAAGAATATCTGTAATAACAATGAAATGTGAGTGTTGCACTCTTTCTTTTTCTTTGTGCATTTTACAGATAACCATCCTCTGAAGCCATCCTCAATTAATACTTAAAGCTTATTCTTGTTTTTAATAACCTAATGGACAGATGGATAAATTGAAATGTCATGACTTCTAAAGGTTTGGGCATTTATAACTGATCCCAGCATTTTCGAGATGCAAAAGTAAAAAGGCACAATAAGCTCTATATGATGCAAGATTGATCATGAATAGATTCCAAGGGGAATCTTGCAAGTTTTGCCCCACAGATGCATTAATCATACACAGAAAAACAAGTTTAAAGGAATACAGGGAATACAAATCAGGAGGCACATAAATCGAAAGTGCCTTAAAGTGACTAATTTTCACTACTGAGAGTCCACTATGACTAAGACTTTCTACCAAATTTCACCCTCTAAACAATTGTACTCTCTTCTCCAATTTGATAATGCCACTGGCATTTTACTGCTTTTTACTTAACATCTCACCTCTTGCTCTACTGATAACATGCTGTGCAAAAGATCTGCCTGATGAGTGCCTGCAGCAAAGTGTTCTGGAGCTAAATTGCTTTTGTAAATCTTTTTACTAAAATAAAATGAGCAGCAGGATGTTTGTCATTTCAGCTGCAACAGAATAAATATTTTATCATCCGTTCTTCAAAAGCTCATCTGTAACTCAATCAGTTTTATAGAATAACTTAAAGAGCAAAATCATTTAATTCACTTTAACTTGGATTATGTTACATGGTCTATTGTATTGAAAGCTTGAGGTAATTTGCAACTGACGTTTACTTAAAATACTGATTTTTAATTACTTCTCTTCGGTAAACTGCCCCTTTTTCAAATGGGTACAAAAAGTGTATATAAGCAAAATAAGACTATCTTTGAAAGAATTTCCATCAAAAGAAGATTTACACTTTTGTGAAGAGGGTGGTTTTTTATTCCTTTTTTCTTAGAAACTCTCAAAAGCATCAGAATTTAATACGTTAGTAATAAAACATTAATGAAAAGGCATGCTGAAGCATTTGAAGTGGGGAAAACAATCACTTCACTTCTCATCAAACATGCAGAGAGTTTAATCTGGTGCCCTTTAATAAAGATGGGTAAGAATTTTATCTAATTATGATGTCCCTCCCAAGTTGTTAGAGAATCACTCGGTGAAGGTCAAGATTCAAGGAGCAGAACTTCAGGCCACATCTGTTTCTGACCTTGAACGCTGCAGGGAATCAAGAGCACTGCTGCTTAACAGGACTTTGATTTGCAGCTTCTTGAACCCAGTAGTACCATTTTATGCCAAGAAAAAATATGTGAAGATCAGTAGAAATAATAAGCAAAATGAAGCATAATTATGATGAGGACAAATATGAAAATTAAAAAAAACAATGTGTCTTGTTTTATCCTGTATCTCTTCATGACATTTATCAGAGTGACAATTGAAATGGCAGAGTGAAAGGAGCAAGCTCTCTTGGCTGACAGTGTCTTGATAAAAATACACTTTTTAATAAACTACAAAAGGAAGAATTCAAAATAAGAAACCTACATATAAAGGCAGATGAGAGACCCTTGACTTATAGCCCTGACACTATGAAATATTTTATATCTTTGTTGGTACTCAAAACTCTTACAATTATTTTCATTCTGTTTTACCTTACCTTACCTTACCTTACGTTGCCTCACTTTGTCTCCCTTGCCTTCTCCTGCCTTGCTGCTCTCCAATAACAGTGATATTTATTTTATGCAAAATAACATCTGTTCAAGTGACTGTTGTTCGTCCTTCCTGATCATGAGATTCCTCTGTTCTTTCTACAGATCTCTCTTTGCTCTTTGCTTTACAAGCTCTGCCTGTAGGAAAATTCACTCCAGGTCTGCTTGGCATAAAAAAAATCTACTATTTACGACAGATGAGGTGGAAGGTCTAATGTCATTGTCATTTATGTGGGAGAACTCTCTAATTCCAACGTGGGGGCACAAAATCCCTACAAATAATACTAATTTAGAATGTAGTAACAAAACCTGTAAGATGATATATTAGCCTCTTCTTTATTATAGTTTAATACACAAGGGAAAATGGTCACATCTGAAAAGGAAAGAATAATATATAAACCCTATACATATTTTAATAGTAATCTTTGGTTTATTTTTATATTTTTTAAGACTTAAAACAGCCTTTATTTTTTCTGTCATGTAATCTGATTTTTAGATTCTGCAACACTTCTATGTGGCCAAAATTTTTATTTCTTTGGTTCTCAAAGTACCCACACCTAAGTTGTTTTGTCATTTACTTTTCTATTTTCTTTCTATTTTATCTTTGTTTGTTTTGCAGTGGTTTGTTTACTTGTTGTTTTTTTTCTTTGCTTCCCAGGAAAACCTAACTGTGTTTTGTTTTGTTTTGTTTTTTCTAAATTGCAAGAAAAGGCTTGGTCTATGTTCTTTTATTCAGAATTATATAATGATTCCACTCTTCTATCTGGGAGGAACCACCTAGCAAAAGAAAGCCCAATCCAAACTCTTGTTAATTACCTCTTAAGTTGCTCAGTCCCAAAAGAGAAGGCCAGAAGTTCATAAAATCTTACAAACTCTGCCAGACTGCAATGTTTTATATGCACAGCAAGTCTGGGAAGATCACCTTTTTTTTCATCAAAATAAATTTCCTCCTATGGAAGGAAAATTTTACTTCCTCACCCCTACCTCCGAAGTCCCCTGTGCTTTTTGTCCATTTCACTGCATCAAAAATGCATTTTATTCCCCCAACAGTTATGCCTGAGTCACATCTACTTTATGTAGCAGTTCACTCATTGTTCTGAGTTTTAACAGTGACTTTCAGGATTCTGCATTTGTTCCAGGAGGTAACATCAGAAGATATTTGTTGTAACTTCAAGAATAGTGTTGTTATACTGATCTGTTGCTGAAAGAAAAAGAAGAATCTCTTATCTGCCTCCATCAGTGAAAACAATTCATACTCACTCTGCTTTTGTAACCCAGATTTTCAGATGTGAGCATTGTCCCATGCATGGGACTATACTTACGTTTGTACTTCTACACTCCTTCTCTTGGTGGGCAGCAGTTTTCAGAGCCACAGAGCATCTATGACAACCACATAGGACAAGAAGTCCATTTCGTTACCCACCTCCAGCACTCTACATTTCTTCCTATGCTTTTCATCCATATTGCCATTTTCTTCCTCCAGGCATGAAACCCAGCCTGTTGTCCAGTCCTGGAGTCATCTTCTTTGCAGGTCCACACAGAGTTTTGCCACTTTTGCATGACACTTTAAAAAGTGTTTCAGATAATCAAATATTGATTTTAAGAGCTATCATAAATGCTCTAAGAAAGAATTGTGAAAGGCTGCCAGCTAAACCACAGGATAATATGCGGGATATCAATTGTCATTTACAAATGCACCTGAACAGGAGAATTACACATGGGGGTGCCTACTTAGTAATGGCGCTTTATGCTTTGTATATAGTGATGGCACTTTATATAGCAATGCCTATGCAGGCACATTATACTTTGTCATCATATAAATTGAGTATCTTTGTACAGACTGATTTGTATTAGCTTTCACAGAACTAGTTTGCTTCCACAGATACTACTTTACATGATCTTAGGGAAACAAAATTTAGTACCACACATCTGTCCCCTTGAAAATTTTGTGCATATCTGTGCACATCTTATACACTTACACAGAGGCTTGATTAAGGGAAGCATAACCTGTATAAGTCATACAAAGTAAAATTTAATGTAATTTAGCATAATCTAGGTGAAACAAAATTTTGGTTCTTCATGTGTAAGTTGATATCTCTAGCAGTCACCAAAGCTGAACATTAATCCTAAATAAGTGATACTGTTTAATTATGTTTCTTTTATTTAATTTTTATTCAATTTCTGTCAGCCTTTCTGAATAATAGTTTTTATGGAAGTTAGCCCAGAATTAAAGAGTCACATTCATATTAGAATACTGGCCTGCTTCTGTGATTTAATTAGCTAATTTTTTTTCCCCATTATTTTTGAAGACTTGAATTTGTATTTTCTGCTTGTAAAAATGCTACTATTTTTTTAATCATGTGAATAATGATCTTTCCAAGTTCCAAAGCCAAGCCCCATACACACTGGTACAATTGATGATTCTGTGTTTTCAGACACAAAAAGAGAATCTGCTTTGTTAGGGTGTTGATAAATAAGAGGTTTGTTTCTATCTCAGTATGTTGCCTCGCATATACAACAGGCAGAATAGAATGAGTTAAATATGTGATGTTTTATTTGCTGCCATTGTTGCTTACAGAACATTTGTAACAAGCTCTTTGAAACTCCTTGTAATAGTGAGGAAACAATTTGTTTTGCGAATTAATTTGTTGAATGGGAAATGTTTCCCCTTTGCTTTCCAAACTATAATGACGTGACTGAATTCAGAAGTGCTCTTGAAAATCTGCAATGTAGAACAGTATATACACAACACATTCATTCTATACAGTGCCAAGGAAACTACTAACAATGAATAAATTCATGCTGTTTTTCTCTAATTTATTAACTTGTACTGATTCTGATTTCATTTTCTCAATTTATTTCAGCTCTGATATACAATTTGCTGTAAAGCAATGAGGTTTCGAGTCACCACAAAATTTAAGCATGTGCTGAGTTTTTAGCACAACAAGTACAAGTCTGTCTGTTTAGGCTATGATACTCTGAGGTGTGTTGTGCTTTGCATTTACTATGCAGCCCTTGAATCTTCCTGATTCTTTAAATCAGGCTACTAATTCTGGTTTCTGAGATTTCAGGTCCTATCTCATGGACGATTAGTAATCAGTGATAAAGAGAAGGCAGTCATTACCCCTTACTTCTCTCACTCACTTATTAATAAGCCAAATCAATATCTTGAACGAAGAAAATCAAATATCAATTTCTATTTTTTAGGGGGCTGTATGCTTTAGCTCTCTGAGCACCTGCCCTAAACAGTTCCTGTTAAAAAGTATCAATGTCAATTAATGAAACAGTTGTAAGTCCCTAAATATACCTGTTCAGAGTAATAATCTGTGTGTTTTTTTAAGTAGAAAAGAAAACATTTAGGATTTTGTGAACCCTTGAACTGTAAAAAGTCAGACTCAGGTTCTTTAGTAAAAAAAGAAAAAAATTCAAATTGACAACAGATTTTATCATTAATTCAAATTGGTAAAGCAGAGGAAAATCAGTGGCACAATTTAACTCACTTCTCCAAAATCTACATTCCGGTTTTTAGTCATCTGAAGTTGCTAGAAAAAAACCCATCAATCAAAGGCGAGGGTGCCCATTGGAGGAAAAATAAACCATTGTGAAGGAAACAATTTGCTCAGAGGATTTAATTGTTACCTAAGGTCTGAAATATATAAAAATTCTTTAGCAAATAAAAAAAGAGTTTCATTTACAAATATTTACTTATCTACAGCTTTCTTACCCTTACTACCAAGACTTCTATCCACAAGGAAAACTTCTATTCCACAAGGAAAAGGTTCAGTACTGGGCCCAGTATTGTTTAACTTATTCATCAGTGATTTGGATGAAGTGGCAGAAGCCTCCTCAGTGAGTTTGCTGACAACCCAAAACTGGGAGGAGTGGCCAATACCCCAGGGGGCTGTGCAGAAAGACCTTGACTGTAGAGAATCTTTTGGGTAGAAATATCTGTAAACTGGCTGCTAACAGGTTAGGGAAGTCTTAGAATTGCAGTTCACATAACAAGACACAGCAGCAAGATGGTTTTGAGAAAGTTCTTTAGCTGAAGGCCAGCAGCATAACAAGAACTAGATAAACAAGATGTTGTGGCCAGGTGTGAGGGAAGAAAATTTTAAAATAAAGATATGTTATCTACCCAATAAGAATGAAATGTTAAGCGTGTGAACGGGGTGTAGCCAATCAATCATTAAATAATTGTGTTCATAACTATATATAAGACCAGACAAATAATAAAAGTTAGAACTTCCTTAACATCATATTGGTGTGTGTGTGAAGTCTCCCAGGTGGTACTCGCATGTGAAACTACACTTGACATGTTGGAGAGATGGGCAGAGAAGAAAGGTCTGAAATTCAACAAAGGCAAATACAAGGTCCTGCACCTGGCCAAGGATAACCCCAGGCACCTGTACAGGCTGGGGGCTGACCTGAGCAGGACCTGGGGGTCTTGGTGGACAATAAGCTGACCACAAGCCCGTGTACCCCTGTGACTGAGAAGGCCGGTGGCATCCTGGGATGCCTTAGGAAGAGCATTTGCCAACATGTTGAGGGGAATTAACCCTGCCCATCTAGTCAGCCCTGGTGAGGCTTCATGTGGAACACTGTGTTCAGTTCTGGGTCCCTCAGTAAAAGAGAGACATGGAGCTCTTGGACCACGTCTAGTGGAGGACAACAAAGATGATTAAGGGAGTGGAGCATCTCTCTTGCAAGGAAAGGCTGAGGGAGCTGGGTCTGTTCAGCCTCAAAAAGATACAACTGATAGGGGACCTCAATGTGTGTAAGTATCTGAGGAAGGGCGCTGAGGATGGAAGATTTGATGAGGAGAAGAAAGTTGTTCTTCAGGGTTGTCTTTGCTCAAGAGATCTCCACAGCTGGAAAGGCCAGAAAAGAGAACAGTGTGGAAAAATTCCATTTATTCTCTTCCTGTCCTGAGGGGTAGAATTCCAGAGTAGAGATAACACCTCCTCCTAGACCTGCTTGTGAGGTCCGTGCTGGGAAACACAGCTTTGAAGTCATGCACATGGGAAATTTGTTGATATAAAAGGACCTAGACCATAGGCTGGGCTGGGCTTTTTTCCACCCTCTGTGTTTTCTTTTGCAGTGTATCTTAGAGTTTTCAACTTGAAATACATTTTCCTTAATATTTTAGCTGTGGTTTGGTCCTGTGGTTACCTGCGTGTGTATATGATTTATGAAGGGTGTCCAGAGGGCCTCCAGAGAGGCTCTGCTCAGTGATGCTGAAGGATAGGACAAGAGGCAATGGGCAGAAACTGAGGGACAGGCAGTTCCACCTGAATATGAGGAAGAACTTCTTTACTGTGCATTTGATGTTGTACTAGAATAGATTGCCCAGAGAGGTTGTAGAGTCTCCCCCACTGGAGGTAATCAAGAGCTGTCTGGATGCAGTCCTGTGCCATGTGCTCTGGGAAAACCTTGCTTGAGAAGGGAGGATGGACCAGATCATGTCCACTGTGATCATATCCCACCTGACCCATTCTGTGAAAACAATATACAGTTTCTTTAGAAGAAAGTGTGCAATACTTTAAAATCACAAAACTTAATTTCAAGATGTGGAAAACGTTTTCTATGTGATAATCTAATTGATACCATTACTTCTGTTGAGGACAGGAATCAGTTTAAAGAGACCTGGGTGCTTGATCCGCACCCACAGTTGCTTAATCCTTTCACAAAACAGTTCCTGAATTCCCACAGACTTGGGCATTTTGTTCCAGGAACATTGAAATTCTCACTGGGCACAGTAGACTCCATAGGATACCTGTCACTCTCGTACTATAGTGCATTTCAAGTTTCAGATGTCTGTATTTTCCATACAAGTAATTTTCCATACATGAGGGGGGTTACTGTACATGTTAGGCTACAGACTGGCAACCCCCTAAGGTTAGTCCAAGGGGAAGAACTTGGCCTTGAGGCTAGGCTCTGATGTTTATATCAAAGTCATGCTGACACATATTGAGAGCAAAAGTCAGGAAATTTACCGACAAATAGCTGCTTTGAAAGTAGCTTGTTTTGAACTCTGATGCTTTTATTCTTCTCTGTTCAGTAAACTGGCAACTTGACATAACTGGTGTTGCCTGGTGCTTTCTCCTGTTGGTACTTGTACACAGAAGAGGACAGTAACTTTGCTGTGTTTGACTTCATCTACATCTCTACTGAGACTTTCAGGGCTTTTGCAAGCTGTCATAATCTTAGTAATAATTTAACTCAAAAATGCTTTCTCACAAACCCCTGTTAGGTCTTTCAAGCATTGTTACTAAGTTCATTCAAATAAAAAGAAGAAACATATAAACAGAGGATTGCGGGGGTTTTTTTAAATGTATTTATAATTATACTTATCTCTCCCCCATTTTCAATTCTTCAATAATTAGTTATGGATTTAAAAGCAAAATAAAAATATATAATTCCCACATAAATAATAGTTTGCATATTATAAACAGCTTATTTTAAAAGTATTAAAATAATAATTTTTATTTTAGTTTTATGTTTCTTACAAAATTATAGTAATGTCTCTTATTATTTAAACTGGCCTCTTGAAACTTTGAGAAAATATTAAATTCATATTTCTTTAGGAAGCTATTGTTCTTGAAGGTAGGGTATTTGACAGCTAATATCTGACAGCATAATACTGAATAACATTCAGAGAGGTTTCAGATGAGCAATAATTGATGAATTAATTCTGGACAACATACAACAGGAAGAATGTTGTTGAGACAGAAATAAATTTTCTTTGACCTAGCTTAACCCATATCTGTAGACATGTGGACAAACAGGGAAATAGGCATTGGTTTGTTTTCAGTTTTTCCATTAGGAAAATCTAGAGTTTTTCATAGTTATGCTTTCCCCACACTGGTTTTCTTTATCTCTCCAGCTCAGCAATGTCTTTAATAGAACTGACTTCCCTGATCCAGCCTCATGTTCTGTTCAAAAAGAATTAAATTAATTCATATTTACTATCACAGTGCTATGAGAGTGTGTGAATGTTATCAAATGTACATAAATAAATAAATAGTTCGAGGTATATTTTTATACTTTTGTAGTTGTGTATATCTAGGCAGCTTCAGCAACTTCAGCAATTTGCAATCATGGGATCGAATAATATCTATATGAAGTTGCTGAGGAAGTTGGATCATGTGTTTACTCTTTACACCTTTGACAGATCATGACAATCAGAGGATTCTCCCAATTTCTGCAAAAAGACAACACAACATTTCTGAGAATAACAATTTGGAGGGAAACAAGCTCATTAGCCTAAAGCCTTAAAGAGGGCCTGAAAAAGCTATGGATAAGCTCCACCTGGAAGCCATGTCCAGACACATGATGAACTAGATTGTGATTGGGAACAAAGATAACAAAAGACAAAGGGGAATTACCAAGACTATATAAAGTCTGATCAACCTGTGTGCCTTTTGTGATGAGATTCCTGACTGCTGAAAGGAAGAAGAGTGGATGTTGGTTTTATCAGGGTCCTTGATGTGATCTTGCACAGAATCCTTACAGCTACACTTGTGAGCTATGGACTGGATAGATGGACTTGAAAGTGAGAATAAATTGGCTGGTCCTCCTGATTTGGTGATGTAATAGCACAAAATCATTATCACAAGAACTGTTATTAGTTAAGCGCCGCCCCTGAATATCAATAGTTCTTCACTGCCAATATTGCTTATATCAATTATCTAGATTTCATTCATACATAGAATCAAATATGTTAGTGAAATTTCAAAGTTAATGCTAGTGAAACTGAAAAGAATAATTGATTGTGTTGTCCAAATTCAGATCCATATTTAAGGGTCAAATATGTATACCATTATCAGCTTAGTGCTGTGGTGATATTTTGGGTGACTTGTCCAGTGTAAACCAAAGTCCAGTTTATTTTTTCCCTGGATTCATATATATGGATTGTGTATATATTTGGACTCCGATTTAGTTATTATGATCCTATATATAGAATAAAATATTATCAAAGTTCTTTAAAAAGTAATAGAAGGAAAAAAACCAGAAAAAGTTATTAGTCTGAAAAAGTCTTTATCCTTTCATACTGCTGCACACAAACTATTAAGTATAATCTATTCATTTTTACTAAAATGGATTTTTATTAACTAAGATTAGACATCTCACGTAAAATATTTTCCCTCTTACACTTGTGCTAATGTAACACTTATACTTGTCCCTTTCTCTTGCTCAGATTGTTCTATCTCTTTCCTTATTTTCTCTCTGGTTTTGTTGTAGGTCTAGCCTCTAAAGATAATACAATTTGATCTAACTTTATATTCTTAAATAACTAAACATAAATCTGAAATAATTCTCTGATAGACAATATCCTAAATCTGAATATGACTCATTAGATGGACAATTGTTAACTTCTAATGCAAAGAGGGGGTTTTAGAACTATGTCTGGATGAATGGGGATTCTCATAATTTTTCCTATTTTGATATTGTCATGCACAGCAGGAAAACTATTACATAATTAACATAAGTGACCATGGAAACCTGGTGGCATGATTCAGACAACTGGATAATAGAAGGGGATGACTGTAAACTCTTCAGAAGGGATAGCAAGGAAGGAGAGGTGGTGGGGTAGCCCTATGTGTTACGGTGTGTTTTGACTGTCTAAAGCTTGATGACGGTGAAAAGGGTTGAGTGTTTATGGGTAAGAGTCAGAAGGAAGACCAACAAGGCAGATATCATGGTAATTTTTAATTTGTGTGTTCTTCACTTAAATTTCTACCCAGCAAACATATGTAGATGATTCCATCAATCTCAGTAAAATAATACATTTAAGTATATTCAAGAATCAAAACAAATTTGTTTTCAGTCTGTTTAACTTGTAAGTGGAAGAATCATGCATATTTCTCCACACTGCTCTTCAAGAATGAGTGTGTTATCCAAAGCTTCATCAGAGTATTTCCAAACAGATGACGGTGATCTGAAAGGATCAGCTTCAGAGGACCAAGACAGAGTATATCATCAGCAAGAGTGTGTCTGGAGTGCATTTCTTTCACTGGGGCAGTGAGGCTACACGTGTCAATTTGTCATCAAAAGGGAACGAAAGGCAGCAAGTTGGGTGGGAATGTTGATCTGCCAGAGGGTAAGAAAGCATCTTCAGAGGGATCTGGGCAGGCTGGATTGACTGGCTGAAGCCAATGGTATGAGGTTCAACAAGGGCTAGTGCCAGGTCCTGCACCCTGGGCACAGCAGCCCCCTGCTATGGGTTTGGGGAAGAGTGGCTGGAAAGCTGCCTGGAGGAAAAGGATTTGAGGATGCTGATGGACAGTCACTGAACATGAGACAACAGTGTGGCCAGGCAGCCAAGAAGGCCAGTGGCATCCTGGCCTGTATCAAAAGTAGTTTGGCCACCAGGAAAGTGATTGTCCCTCTGTACTTGGCACTTGTGAGGCCACAGCTCAAATCATGTGGTCTGTTTTAGGCCCCTTACTAAAGGAAAGACATTGAGAAGCTGGAGCATGTCGAGAGGAGGGCAATAGAGGTGGTAAAGGATGCAGAGCATAAATCTTACTGAATAGCTGGGGGACCTGGGATTGTTTAGCCTGGAGAATCAGGAGGCCTTTATTGCTTTCTACAATTACTTGAAAGGAGTATGTAGCAAAGTGGAAGTCAGTCTCTTCTCATAGGTGAAAAACAACAGGACAACAGGAAAAGGTCTCAGGTTGCGCTAAAGGAGGTTCAGATTAGATATTAGGAAAAATTTCTTCACTAGAAGGGTTGTCAAATTCATGCTTTCTAATATTGTCAACAAGAATTGTTGTGCTTCACTATTTTCCTTCCTTTCTTTCCTTCTCTAAAAGCACATCTGCTCTCTTGCCTCACAATAAAGATTCATTTAATATATATTCATTCAATAATAGTTAATTATTTTTTGTTAACAATCTGAAGGAGAAACTAAAGCAAAAGATACTAACAACCTCAGCAAATACAGTTATAGTTCACAGACATTCTCAATAACTGATGCAATCACACATTTTTTGACAGATAAAGTCTTCCAGCTACAACAATCAATGTGTAAAACACCTCTTGAAATAAAGATTATACCCTGTCTTGTTTTTAAATAAATAACAATAGGTCTTTTTCTCTGAATTTCCCAGTCCTTTCAAAAATCTCTTCACAGTTCTATTGTCTGCAACATTTGGCATTCATGAGTTCCACAGTATAATTATACATCATACACAAGTTAACCATTTCTGCTTGCTATAAATTTATTGCTTGGTAATTTCAGCCATCCATTTTTGTTGTTGTTTTAGTTATAACAGATATGTAATAATTTGGTATTCAGTTTCCACTCTGTTCTTTTTGCACAGAATTCTCCCTATCAGGCTTTTTTTTCCTGAGATTTCCAAGTGAAATCTGTGCCCTGTTCCATGTCATTGTTCATCCATGTTTCTTATACTACATAGTTGTTAACCCTGAATTCCCTATACTGTATTATCATTCAGCATTATGAAATATTCCTTTGCTTCAGCAGTCAGATTTAAACCAGTGATCACAAATTCGTATGAAATTGTACATCATGTGCAAACCCTACCCCTCACTATTCAACTTTATTTTTTCTATCTGTATTGAATATACTAAACGTGAGTCTCAGCAGGTATTCTGGTGGGGTTGCAGCACTAGTAACCTACACCGAAAATTAATGTAATTTTTTTCTTGTTTTTATTTTTTTCTTAATTCTTTGTTTGCCAATACACAGAAGGACTGCATCTGTTAGCTCATGTACTGGTTTTGGCTGGGACAGAGCTACTTTTCTTCATAGAAGTGCTCATACAGCACCACGTGTCAAATGTTTGTCAAATGCTTGTCATGTTGCTCTGAAAGCAAGCAGGCTAGGGTACATGAGAGGTTGGGAAGGAATACAGGTGGGACAGCTGACTCTAACTGACCAAAGGGATGTCCAATAACATCATGCTCATCAATAAAAGCTGTGAGGAATAAGGAGGAAGAGTGGGATGTTCAGAATTATGTCGCTTGTCTCCCCAAGTCACAGCTACATGTGATGGAACCTGACTTTCCTGAAGACGAATGAACACCTGCCTGCCCATGGGAAGTGGTAAAAGAATTCTCTGTTTTGCTTTGCTTGCATGTACATCTTTTCTTTTACCAATTAAATTCTTTTTATCTCGACTCATGAATTTTCACATTTTTAAATTTCCAATTCTGTCCCCCATCCCACTGTGGGTAGTGACCCAGTGGTTGCATGGGGCTGAGATGTTGTCTGGGGCTGAACCACAGAGGCTCATTGGGATTTTATCATTTTAGAAGAAATTGATGTGAGATCTTTCTGAAAGATTTTTGCAAGCACCTGTTTCCACAATCTAATTTATTCTTTAATGAGTCTACAAAGCATGCACAAACCCAGCATTTTTTTCTTTTCTTTTTTTTAATACTTCAGGTTTATTTGTGTACACGCTATTTGTTTTGACTGTTTGCACCAAGACATGAAGATGGTCTAAAAAATTATCTTTAAAAACATGTCATAAAAGTCACCTTCCCTTTCTTTGATACCAAGGATGATTTGAACCATATATAGGTTTAATATACCAATTCAGATTGGAGATTCATATCAATTCAGAGATCCATATCTGAGATTCAGAGATTCATAATTGAGTCTTTGATGATTTTATTAATATGATGCATAACATATTCAGAGATTTCATATCTGAGTTTCTTAAGAGCGTCTTTAGAACTCACTGAGCACCAGATATATAGAGTTGGCCAGCAGGATCCTAGCTTCACAAGGCTTTTTAAACTGTGACATTCCTGCATTGCATTATTCATGAGCTATATTATATGTTTGAACTACCTTCTTATCTACTAGTCATTCATGAACCATACTCTCAAACACCTTGTTATAAGCTGTAGTAATACATAATACACTTGCAAAAACCTGTTTTGGTCTGAAAATAAAACTATCTTTTTCTTTTTAATGATTATCTATATTTGTTCTCCAGACAATACATAATAAACCATAGAGATCATTCAAGAATCCTTACTTTTCCACTTTTTAAGTCCCTTTTAGCTATTCATGCTTCTCCTGTAGTTTCTTAGTTACAAAATATTGTGATTAAATCTATATGACAGATAATTGTTGCCAATATTTCAAATATCAAGGAGTAAATTTTCAAATATCAAGGAGTAATGGAAATATCAAGGAGTAAACTCCAACTGATGGAGTTGTGCCACTGTAACTGGCCCCATCAGTACAGGCTCATTTCCACTTGTGACAAATGAAAGTCTTTGGAAGCATGGAAATTTCAAAGACCATAGCACTGAGATGCACAACATTATGGATGCATAAATTCAGGGAAAGGCTGTTTTATCAAAGCTGGGGGGTAATTAATGCAAATCCCTAGACTTTCAAGCAGGTAAATAAGCATGAAAGCCTAACCCATTTTTGCAAAACTGTATACATTGGTTTGTTTTGGTTGAAGAAGCGGATGAGGGAGTCGAAAAATATGGCTCTTGTGAGGAATAAGACATAGATACATTTCCTAGACTGTAAATTAGACTGTAGGTGCTGTGTAAATATGATAAATTAATAATAATAAATAATTTGGATTGAAGCAGGAGAAGAGGCTGAAGTTTAATGAATAGTTTTGAGAGAATAAAACGTTGTCATGAATGTCTGATCAATAAGTAGAAAGCAAGACACTTGAGACAATAATGTGAAATGTGTATGAAGTAAAAACTGTGACTCCTGTTAATAATTAATCAAATGGTATAACAATGAATAAATGAAGAAAAATAAAATTGGTTTATCTTTTTTTTTAATATTATTCTTATAATTTTACCTATAGGTATAAGAAAGCAAAAAACTAAAGATTTTTCAGAAGAAATAATTTCAAAAAGGAAATTCACTTTAAAAGAAGCTAATTCAATTTGAAGCAGATGTGAAAAAGGGCTATTTCAACCCTGTGATTATTGACAATTCCACATTTTGTCTCTTAGGAGAAGTCACACTGCCCCAGAATTTGCCAATAATCTTGCTTGCAGGAAGGTGACTATTTGTTTTTAGGATTTTTTTTTTATGCTTGGTTTCACCTCACTTTTAATATAATTATCAGAGACAGAGAGTCAGGATACAAATCTTGCAGGTTATGACAGCCTTTCTTGGAAAAAGCATGTAATTTCAGCATTCATATGAAGGGAAGGAAGCGAGCAACTACAATTTAAATAAAACAGAGTAAAAAAAAAAAAGCATAGTTTGAAAGAGAATTCCAACACTAATATTCTGCTTTTTGTCTAAAAAGTTTAAATGTCTCTTTAGTTGAAGTTACTGCTAAAACTACATCACTGAATTCATCAGAATGTTTGAGCTCTGACAGACATGGAGGAATAACTGGAAAATAAAACACTCTTCTGTTTCTTTAATACACACCTAAGGATTGTAAAAGGATCTTTTTAAGTATTTTGCTTTTCACTGATCACAAAAAATAACTTTTTTTCCTTAACAATTACATCACTGAATAGATTGTGGGAGTGTTTGTCTTATCCAAACTAACAGATGGGTGCCTATTTTACAGTCCAGATTATTTTCTGCAAAGCTGCATTTTATTTTTTAAATTTATCTCCTTTTCTTTCCCATACTAATGAAGTTTTCAGTGTTTCTTTGTGAAAGATCTGCATTCAAATAAATGGAATTACACAAATTTTTGCCAGTGTTCCAAAAGATATCCTGATTTTCACAAACAAGTTTCTATGGTGATACTTTTTTACACATCTTTTCGTAAGCTGCACACTATCCTTTAATCTCCTAAAATATATTTGAATAAAATTCCATAACTGCTTGGAGTTTGGCATGAGTCCATTTTTTTTGTTTGTTTGTTAGGGCTTTTTTCATCTCTAAAATCCATGTATTTCACAGCTTGGTTTTGTTTGCTCAGTTTTTTAATATATCATCCAATCTTTAAATGCAGCTTTATGCATAGGTGCCGTGGGTGAGAGTGGAAGGCTTAGACAAAATTTATTAAAAAGCTCTGCTATTGACTCACAAGGTGCAAAAAGAACTGCCTTGCCTTCTAAACCCCTTCTCAGAGAAGAGTTTAGGTGCTGCCACATCCAGTCTTAACCTCGGATTATGTCAATAATTTAAATTTAAGGAATAGAGGTGTGATTGAACCGCTTTTGTCCCACAGGTTGTAACAATTGGCAAAATGAGCATATTTATATAAAATAAATATTTTATTATTACAAATGAACAGACAAAAGATCTCAATCAGAATTATTTACTACACTATATAAATGTTAAAATCTACTAGTAGAGTATAATATAGCATAAAGTAGTATAGTGCACTGTAACAAAGCAATTTTTGAAGCAGTTATATTAAAGCCAGCAAAAAGAAATAATTGTTAAGCAGAGATATCTGATGCAATTCACCCAAGAGAGGAATCTCCACACATACACCTTAAGAAAGGTTATGTAAGAAGAACTTGATTACTTGAGAGGGGACTGGACTTTCATAGTATAAAGCAATTGACTTCTAGTCACACATTTATAGGCCAGGTATCAGTTCATCTGTTAAATCGGACTTCAAAAAGCAGGGTGTGTATTTGAAGTCTGGTGAACCAGGATGGTTTTAGCATAATTAACTCCAAGACAACACCCTGACTCCAGCAGTTGATCTTGCATGATAGCTTGCATGATAGCTTGACTGGATTTTAGGTCTTCTCAGGGTGAGTCTGTCCTGCCACAGTCCACCCCTTGCCAACAGTCAAACCTGTTTACCTTTGTGAAGTGGTGGTGCAGGCACCTCTTGCCTCCATACCATAAAAGTGTCCATTATATATGGGTATGTTATTGTTCAGTATGTTGAGTTACATTAGTCTCCTAAGTTTTACTATTTTACTTATGTAGTTTAAAAGGGTGTTAGCAATGATATAGTTATAACTTAAATTTGTTGTAAAAATCAATCAGAACGTGGTTAACAATATTAAATAGATCAATAGATTTCCATCAGATGCTTTTCTAATCTCTTGGCCATCTTATGCTTATTTGCATTTCAGGTAGCTAATAACATTTTGCCAATTTAACTAATTTCACAAAATACATATTTCAGTTGTAAATAATTTAGTTTTGCAAAATGGTAACTAGAACGTTTTATATTTATATGCTTAATAAAAATGGATTTATACCATCTCTCTGTTTTTAGTTTTTACCCATACAGCAATGATATTTCTAAAACATATCATCTTTAAAATTATTGAGCAAAATATAAAAAAAATTTTTTTTTTTTTTGTATCCTGAAAAGACAGATCTGCTTCACATTTTCAAGGTCATGCATCTGCTCATACATCAGAAATCAAGAGTGACTAATCAGGAGTACGAATCAAGAGTAAGGGCCATGAGTGACATGATCAGAATAAGACCAAACAGAAGGCATTAAGAAAATTACTTAACTTCTCTTTGTCTATCATGTGTATAAATGATGACTGATTTTAGAAGCAACCTCTTGCCAGCTGAGAGCTTCCTTATTTAAATTAAAGCTGTTGTTGCAAAGTTGCTGGAATGTGCAATTTTGTGATATAACAGTAGGGGGTGAGTGGAAGCGAAGGTCTAGGCAGAGATCAAGGTGACGTTCTACTATAATCATAGTTCTTTTAACATTTTTCCAGATCCTGCATACTCATAGAACTACTCAGTAACAAATGCATTGTAATTCCTGCCTCCTAAGCAAAGCATACTGAGATTTATATTAATGCAACTCCTTTATCCAGCCTGGTTTCTAAATAAAAGATTTTGTTATATTCATTCCTCATGTGAGGGACAACATCATTCCTGATCTTCCAGTCTTCAATGCAAGAAAATCCTCTGGTAAGTGGTTCTTCATAGGTAGAATGGCATCAAAAAAAATTTTGGTGTCATGATCATTGCATGGCTTCAGAAGGTAGACGGGCCTTCTGATACTGTCTTGGACTCCATGCCAGCACTAGCAGATAATACAGCTTTTGAGCAGGAAGCAGGAAGGACAGCACAGTAGCCCATGCCTTTCCCTGGAAGGTGCAATGTCCATGACTTGGTCTTCAGTACATATTTTTCAGGGTCACAATTCTGATACTGTTCTATCTGCCTATTAAAGGAAAATCAATCCACAACCATCATTCCACAATGTTGAAAAACAGTTTTAGGGCTATGGTACTACAAAAATTGTTGAAAAATGCTACCTGTTCAGGTTTCAGTTTAGTGGCAGTGACCATCACTTCACATGTAGCTGGGATTCATCTTCCTGGTTTTAGCCCTTTTAAAAACAGGCAGTGACACTAAGACTTGAGTAAAATCAGGACACACTTGAAAGAAATAGGTATTTCCAGAGAGTGATTCCGCTGACTATAAAATACATTGGGTGAACAGTGTCCTGGATAAGCCTTGCATTTTCACGTTTTTGATTACTAGATAATGACTTGATACTACATGGTTAATTCTAGCCATTTCATAAGTGAGATTCATATGCACACCTTGATACATTACATACCCTTCGTCACTTTACACACTCGTGTATTACATATTATTCAGGTGAAGGAGAATATTATCTTCTTATGTTTTACATGAAACTTAAGCAAAAAGTGTATCTAAAATTTGCCATAGTGAATTAATCAAATTTTCTAATCCCTACTCAGCAGTCTGTTTATGATACTGTCTTCCATTTAATTACAAACTGGTATTATACAAACTATTTTGATATAGCAGATTTTTTTCTCATATTTAACTGATCACTACTTTCTGCTACTTTTGCTGACTACTAAAACTTCCCAATGCTTTTAAATTGTACCGTATTCCTACAACTTTTTGGAATTATTGCTTTCTTTATTGCATCTTGAGTAACCAGTTTTATATGTTCCTTTTAATAAGCTAATTCATGCCAGATGCCACTTTTTCTCATCTTCTTTTAAGAAATCAAATGACAAAGAAAGTTAATGATGAAAACTGCACCACTGGGAGGTCAAAGATTTCATTTTCTGACACAGACTCATTACATGATGTGGCACACACCAAGGGTGGCATTGATTATCATAGCCTCTGTACTCTTAAAGGTTAATGATCAAGATAATTACCTGACCTATTGTAACCAGATAACATTCAATTGAGATAAGTGACAGGTGACTGTAGTTATTAAAATAGACTAGAGACAGACTCTCTGACATTGCAACTTACTTATTAAAAATTGCCTGTAAAAGAAGCTGTGGAAAACATCAGCTGCCTCTTTTAGAAATGTCTAGTTTAATAATTTCTACTCCCTCTATTTTATCAATGCCCCAAGAATCTATCTTGTGTGTAAAAAAAGATTAGAGAGAGAGGTTTAGGAACATGCTCTCTGGTGGAAATTTTAAAATTTAGTTGGTCACATATTATGAATGATAAAAAGGAAATTTAAAGCAACCCATGTGTTTATTTTGACAGCATTATTCTACTGCCAGAGTAAGACTTTATAGAAGTCCCATGATAAAACTATTTTTATTAAAAATGTTTCTGCATGTTCTATTTAAATTTATGGTGCTGCTGGGGTGTTTTTTTGCTTTAGGTATAGGTCTTTTAACTTGAGATGAGCAAGAGTAAGTGAGGAAGATGTATGGTGAATATTTTCCTACATCATAAGAGCAAGCACATTCTTGAAACTTAAGAGATTTGATCCAGAAAATTCATTAGCCCTATGTATTTGGACAACATATCTGAACTTTGGAGGATCCCTGCACCACTGTTTGGTTTTGTTTTTCTTTTCACTTTGCTCTGATGTCACACCTGCATTGTGACAGTGTAGACATCACAAGAAGCAAGATCTGCATAAGTCTTGTTTTTTACCACTCTAGCTGATGGAACTAGAAAATTGAATAAGAAGGGAACAAAAACCTGTCCTTACTTGTGAGAGAGAGATATCCCAATTGACTATGAAGTCTTATCAAGCGTCATGAAGAAGAAGCATATGTATAAACACAGACCAAGGAGCAATAACCAAGGCAATTAAAATTAGTCCCATCTATGAGATGGAACTTCAGAAGAGGCCACGTATTCACATGTTCTTGCTGTTTCCCACACAGACAGTAACAAAATTATAGTCCCATAATACTTAGGATCTTTAGCACATAAACATCAAAGATCTAAGAAAAAACAGGTAACGCTAAAGATTAGATCAGGAAGCAACGGTTTTAGCCTCTGAAAACTCAAGGAATTTAGGAGCTCTAGAGCTACTTAGCAAAAGAAAGAACAGATCCTATGAATATAAATAAGGGAAAAATTGTTACCTTTATAAAATCAAATGAATCTCTAGCCCTAAGAATGTGAGAATAAACCATCTGAGGCTTTTTTCAGTATCACTCTGTCACAACAGAGTAATCAACATTTCCTTTCTAACTGCAGATGCTTCAAAGGAAGACCAAAAAAATCTCCAAGCCCAGAAAAAGAAACTCTTGGACCAAGCATATTCTTTTTCTTGGATGATTAACTAAACACAAGCCAAAAGGATATCTGCAGTTTCTTAGGGATTTCAAGGAGCAGTTAGCTGTCTTTTTAAGACTGCACTTTCACATAGCTTAAAGTTTTGCTGGTTTGTTTTCTTAGTGTAATGTTATGTCATACATAGTTATACATATGCCAGTAGACATATTTACACATAATTATATATATATATATAGTATACATATGACATTAATGGTATACCTTCATATATTTTTATCTTAAAGATACTCTGAGCTTATACTAGCAAATTAAACAATAATAGGGAATGTTCCTGGTTACAGGACCATGATCATCTGAACTATTAAACTGTTAGAGCTATTGTGGCATGTTTGCGGTCACTGCTAATTATTACTGTTCTAAAGCATTTCCATTCATATTTTTGCATCTAACACAGGCTGACCATTTCCAAAAGTCATTTTGCATGTAACCACACTGGCTTGCTCTAAAAAAGGCTTGATACTGCTGTCACAGACTCTTCTGTATCAGCTGGTCTCAGTGCTATAGAACAGTTCAAGATGTGTTAAATTTGCTAATTAGGCTTTAGCAAAATCCTTAGATCCTGGATACAGCTGATCTCATATGAAGAAAACTTCCTTTTCATCAAGAACACTTTGTTTCTAATTCCAGCCTGTTTTATCCAGCACACGGTGATGTTTCTGATGACTGCAATGACAAAATCCAGAGAAGAAAGAATGATCTGACATTTCAATAACTAGATGGTGAAGAAACACTGAAGGAGCTAGGTTAATTCTATCTGTTAAAGGAGAATTCTAACTTATAAACTTCTAAGTCTTTGTGTCAAAGAGAGAGAAAATGTTTTCTTCAGGGCCACTGAAGCTAGGGCAAGAAGTAATGGGCATATGTAACAGTGAGGGAGATTTACAAAAACAGGTCACTCAGATTGCTGAATGTTCACTCTTGGAAGTGTTTGAGAACAGCTGCAGAAGATATCAAGAATTATTTAATTGATAAATGATAAAAATGTTAGAAAAAATGAAAGCATTGAAGATGCTTTCTAACTCAATTTCATTAGAATTTCTGATCATGATAACTTCATATAAGAAAAAAGTAACAACTAAATATTTGGCACTTTCAGAGAATTTTATTTGGTTGGGAAATGCAACAGAATTGAAAATATATTGTTATTATTTATTGATTTTAAGTATACTTGTGTTTCAATATTAGTTTACCAGTTGATGAAGAAGTTAAAAAGAATGAAAAACAATTTTATTCAATGAAATTTTATACCATGTTCTTGCACATATTCTAAACGTGAGCGATGACACTGATTTTCTTTAAGTATAACAATAATTATAGGGATTTTTTTACACTTCGTCCACATAACACCAGATTTAAATGTGTTCTACCATAATTGTTCTAATTACTTTCAAGTTAATTCCTTTTACACATCTTAATATTCTAGGAAAAGGTCTGCTGCTTCATTCCTATGCTTTCTTCTCAGTTTCTTTGGTTACATTTATTACTTCAGAAAGTCAAGGTAGAAATTCCACAGCTTCTAGCTTCTGATTTCCCTAATTCCACATTCAGTTAAACAGATAATTTACTACATAGTTTATGTTGTATTAAAGGAGAAAGTGACCTTATTTCCCCCTCCCAGCCCCCCCTCATCTAGATTTTTATTACATTGCACTAAATCTGCCATGGTTGTTTATAACAGCTGTTCTGCTTTCCCTTTATTCAAGTATTGCAAGCTATAAAGTTTCATTCTAGGCTCTTAATGCAGTCAATCATTTACCTAATAAAATAAGGAAGACTAATGAATCTTCCCCATATAAAGCTTCATTTAACTGGACTTGACAATACAGCAGTATTGCTAAAAGACGTGTGAACAAGCAACTGGAATACCTGGAGCCAGATACACTTAAGTAGCTCACAGTAAGTCATATACAGGAAAAGGTTTGCAAGAGTAGAAGGATAAGCAAGAGTTTTTGCCTCAGGCTACCTCTGGGGCATTTGAAGTAATGTAATTCTGCCAGGACCAGCATGGTGAAACATATATTGCAACATAAGCTGCTCATAAAGTAGTTGTAGAGATTAAACGTCTACTAAAGGCTTAATTTTAATTGGAATGTGATTAGCCTGAAGGCATAAAATTATGGCTAATATATTTTTCCAACAGTTTAATAAATACTTATAGAAAATACTTAATGAGAATTTCATTATAGTATTAAACCCCAGATAAATTTCTTAGTTTTCTCTTGTAATAAAAAGTTAGAGAACCAAATTTTAAAGTTAGCATAGAAAATTGCTTTTAGTTCACTGTCTCACAATCGATTGAAGATGTATACTGAAGGTACTGATTCAATTGAATATTTCTCTATATATGCAGAATTTTTACAAAACAAAACAGATGCATTTGAAAATAAACACATCTAAAAGAATATTCTCTTTTGTATGAAATAGCTGTAAACATTTAATAGGAGAACACTGTTCATCTGAATAACGCCTTGAATAAATAAATGTTAATTATTCAGAAAGAAGCCTTCCTGCCTTCCTTCCTTCCTTTTCCTTCCTTCCTTCCTTCCTGCCTTCCTTTTCCTTCCTTCCTGCCTGCCTTCCTGCCTGCCTTCCTTCCCCCACAAAGTGGTAGTTTGAATCTCTTCTGTCAGAGGAAAAAATAGGTAGAAAACCACTTTTGTCTCCTTTGTAATCAATGAGCTACAATGACCTTTGTGCCAGAGTAAACTGTAGAGCTTTGTGCAGGCCTTTTGTTTTGTTTTGTTTTCTTCTGTGTTTTACATGCACTAAATTAATGAAATTTTACAAGAATTTAATTAAAAGTCAAGAATTAACTTTATAAAATTAAAAAGTACTCTTTTTATGTAAAACTTAATACCAAGATAGCTCATTTAACAATTTCTCCAACATGTATCTAAGAGACCCTTCATACATAGGAGGGCTCTATTTTACAAATATTTTTTCTGGTATAATATTAAACATAAAGATTACAAATCCTGTGGACATAGAAGGATGTTCTCTGTTCCTTCCACACAATGGGGAACCAGACCTACTAGATCTCTAGGAAGCTCTGCCTACTTTTGATTGCCATCCAGATCTAATCCATTCATTCCTGTAGGGCAATAAAAATATAGTTATTTTGTTGGTTTTTTAAAAGACATTTTCTCTGCTTGCAGAGAGACCAACTCATGTCTTATCAACAGAAAGAAGAAACAGAACAAAATTCACTCCTGGCTGTTGTTTTAGCGCAGTAATTATCTCTATGAAAGTATACCTCATTTCTTTTAGGGAGGAAGGGGCTTGATAAATTACCTTTCATTAGTGGTTGATGTCTTTGTGCATCTGAAATAGGAGCATAACTAAGACTATGTTTCTGTGACAGCCTTCATCCCTGATTTTATTTATACTGCTTTGTGTCAGACTTAAGTTGTTTTCCTGAAGGGCACTGCCTCATTCAAACAATCTTAAATCCACCTCAAGAGTACAAAAACTTTCTTTCAGATGGTATTGATAAATTCCTTCCTTATTTACTTGTTTGTGGTTTTTTTGTTTGTTTGTTTGTTTTTGTGGGTGCTTTTTTTTGGACGGGGGGTGATTTTGTTGTTTTTGGTGGGTTTATTGTGTTTTTTTAATGCTATTTTTTGGTGCATATATGTTAGGCTTTACTTCTAGATCTCCCTAAGTACGCTGTCATATTTTAAGGCAAACATAGACTTTATACTTCCAGCATAGCTCCCCTGTAAGTTCACTTAACTTCCTTTCACACCTGTGTTGTCACTAATTGCTTGTTTACCTCCCTGGCTATAAACATTTATAGTCTTCAATTACTCTGTGCACTAATTATCCTGAATAGCTAGTTTGGGGCAAGGGAAGAAGGCACTGGGAAAATACATATTCTTGTTTTCTAGCATTGGATATATACAATTTTCCTGTAACATTACACCAGTATATACTTTCTAGTTTTCTAAAATTAATTAACAGAGCTAGTTGTTTGTTGTTGTTTCTTTTTTTCTTTTTTTTTCTCCTTTTAAAGCTAGTTAGGAAGGCATAGGAATTCATATTATTATTTGGAAATGATAGAGGTATATTTGAAGGGAGGAAAGCTTAATCCCCTTATTATCTTCTTCTCCATTTTACTCCTAAGATGCATACTATCCATCATTATCTTTAGTGTATCTTCATAATAATGTTTTCGAGTTGTTTTATGCCTTCCATGTCCATGAACTCATACGTTCTATCTTTCTGGTGTACAATGATATATAACTACATGTTGTGGGGACTGTTTTGAAAATTTCTTTCTAAAACATCAGTATCTGTTTTTTCCTACCTGACCTCTAAAACTGGGGGTTTTTTTTTACATTACTCTGAGAATTTGGGTTTTTTTCATCTGTTCATAGTTCCTAATGTATTTATTAATTAATCTCCTTAATAATACAACTGACTTTTTTTGGTGATGTTTTATTCAAGTCAAGATCAGTGTTTTTTCCTGGATGACTTCATCTACAACTCATTTACTCCTTTGTTCTTCTTTTATACTAATAACATCAAAATAATTCTTTTTCAACATTTAATTTAATTTTTCTTCTATGAAGTGTGGTTTTAGGCATTTCAGAACAAATCTGTGGGAATGTTCAGAAGTAGTGGAGGGGCACATAAGGTTAGCATTCGAAAAAGAAATTTTCTGATATTCATTTCTTTTATTTTCCTTTTTCCTCTGCGTACCTATTGGGGTAGTGACCTCCTGTCCACCATGCAATCTTGGGCTTTGTTTTGGAGCAACTACTTCATTCCTTTGTTATATGTCACATAATTCTTTGTAAATGAAACTTGTCTCCTTCGGGAGGACTTAATCAGCATTTTCTCCATAGGTGTAATGAAATATTATAAATCTTTCTGCAGACAGAAGGCATATAGTAAATTAGTGTGATACTGACCAAAAATTAGTTCATGCTTGTTTGGAAAAACATGAGCTCAGTTATTAATTACAATCATTAAAACACAAATCTACAATTACTGGAAGCAGTAACAAACATAAATCAGATTAAAACCCACTGAAAATAATCAAACATTTAATATTCTCTTTTTTTATTTCTGTAACTTTCACCTCTCACAAGAATGTTTCTCTCCATCCTTCAAACTTGGCTGAATTATTTTCAGAACAAAGCATCTCTGTTTTGCTAGACTTCTTTATTATAGGGAAGGTTTTCAAATTGGTTCACATCATAATACAAAAGAGGACTTGTGTAGTGTAGTTCCACTTCACAAGACATCAATGCTAGCAAAAATTCTTACATTTTCCTTGGATAGACAAACCAGCCACTAAGGAATTAAAAATATCTGAATCTATAGTCTTTTGAAATGATTCACTATCAGAGAAACTAACCACCCATAACTCCATAGGGTCACTACCTACTTAGGTATAGTATCATTTTACAGTCTTGAAAAACACATGCAGATAATGTGTTTCCATTGCTTTATATCATCTTGCATTTGTTTGAGGATGAAAACTGGAACATATCAGAGTGCTTAATAGGGTTTAAATAATATTAATTTTTCTTATTATTATTTATATGCAAACAGGATGAAGGAAATATTGTCATTTTTTAAAGAAGGACACAAAGAATAAAATAATTACAAATATAATGTGTTTTTCATATTTTTTGACATTACTCTTCAGCTTCATTTCTACAAAGGAGAAAATGGGAGAAGAGACCTTTGAAATAATCATCAGCTATTTTAAAAATAGTACTGTACTCCTGATATAGAATCCTGCATCATATAGGGTGGGTCATCTAGCTGAGTAAAAAGAGTCAGTAATTCAGGCAAATACTACTAAGTACAAAATTGGGATGAAAGGATTTTTGTAGGTCTAAGGAAATTTTTTTTTTTCCCAAAAAAGAAAGTGACCATGACAAAATAAAACCAACCTACTGTTATCTGAACTACATAAAATAATAATTATAGTCTCCTACAACATTCTTGCTGCTAAATTGGAGAGATACAGGTTTCAAGGATGGACTGTTAGATGGACAGAAAATTGGCTGTATGGCCATGTCCAAGGCTATAGTCAAAGGCTCAATGTCCAAGTGGAAACCAGTAAAAAATGGTGTCCTTCAGGAGTTTGTATGGGAACAAACAGTATTTAATATATTCATCAACGACATGGAGAGCAGGATTGACTGTACCCTCAGCAAGTTTTCTGGCAACACCAAACTGAGTGGTACAGTTGATTCACTTCACAAAAGATGTCGTTCAGAGGGACCTTGGCAGGATTAAGTGGTGGGCGAGTGCACACCTTGTAAAATGCAACAAATTGTAAACAGCTACATCATGCCCTGGCTGCCACAACATGCTCTGCTCATTCTGTTTGCAGTCCTCCCTACAGCAGCCTTTGTGGAAGTTTTGGCACTCCCCATGGGTTTCGCAGGCTCAGGAAACAGGATCCCCATCTCTGCCATGGAATAGGCCTACTCCAGAGCTGACCATCTCAAATGATTTGTTGGGAATATCTGCAATGCAGATTATAGATTTCAATATTTTTCAGAAAAAATATATATGAAATAGGCATTATTGTTTAAATCCTTTTATTGTTTAAATCCTTTAAATTTAATTCCTAAGAAACCCCAAATTTCATGCTTAGCAACTCAACATTGTGGTACTTATAAAAAACAAGTGAATCATTGAATGTAAAGTCCATCTGGATAACCATGAATCAGAGAAACAAACTCAGAAAATGCCTATATGTCCTGTATTACAAAGTATTCTTGAATGAATGGATATGCCAATTACTGGTTTGAATAGATGACACTACTTCTGCTGGTTTAAGCTTATCAGATCTGACAATGTTGATCAAATTGTCACACAATGGTTTTTAAATCTAAGACACAAAGATAAAAGTGAGAATGCTTGCTTTATCAGTTAATAAAAATACTCCTCGGGCTAAAGAAATAGAAGATAAGTGTGACAATTTATTAGGAAATCCAACTGCTGATAATTCAAGGCCATGGAAGTTGATTTCAGTTTGTAAGCAATATAAAAATTACATGCACTTTAAAAAAAAAAGTGCAAGAAAAAACACTCAATTATTTATTTATATACATGTAAGACAGCTTCCATTTATTATTAAACAGTGATTTGGAAAGAAATGGTCTCATTTTCTCTGTTCTGTGTTCCAAAATGGCTGGAATCGATTATGCTTAAAATTTATAACATTGATGGGTATTTTTGGTGCATCAATAGGAAGAGAAAGTGACCAATCAATTTGTTAAACTAAGAACAAAAATGAGACTATTCTGTGTTCTCAGTGAATAAAACTGCACAAGATATATAAATCTATAGCAGAAGGCAAGGAGTTCTGTTGTTA
Organism: Pachyramphus minor; assembly: GCA_013397135.1. Taxonomy (NCBI): domain Eukaryota; kingdom Metazoa; phylum Chordata; class Aves; order Passeriformes; family Tyrannidae; genus Pachyramphus; species Pachyramphus minor. Next base: position 1,166,267 of record VYXB01009793.1, on the reverse strand, counting down.
TTATATCACTGCTGTTATTTCTTTTGCTGCTCTTTTACTCGTATCATCCCCCCTGGGTCCCAGAGTCTTTATGGTTCATTTTCTATTGATTCTCAGTACTACTTCTAAGAATTGGGAAGATGAAGATATATTTAGAAGTGAGCAACAAGTAGTCAGAAGTAACTAAATTCTTTATAATGTAAGCAACTTGAAAAGATTTATGAAAATGTGCTTTATATTATATTAGAATTCTTCATTTAACTCTGCCCTGAGTTCCATTTCATATATTTTACAAGGCTTGCAGTTTATCTGTTCATATCAGTAGACCTTTTTATTTAATTTTCTCAGAGACTTTGACATTTAATAGGACTGAATAATGAGAGCTTCCCACAATGAATATCCTGTGGTTATTTATGTTCTCAGTAAACACAGAGTTTTTAGCTGTTAAAGTATTCTTTGAAGCACACATAGAGTGCATGACAAGCATCCACAGTTATGGCTTTCTTCCCTTTTTTCAGATCTAAATCTCAAGGGGACTGCTTTTCTCAATTCTTGAATGAAAACCCATGCTTAGACAGATTTTTGAGAATTGCAATGCAGTGTTAACACTTCTGAAACTTTCCTAATCAATTTTAAATGTGAAAATCTCATTAAATTCCCCTTGACATAATAAAGCCTTCTTGATTACTGATTTTCTCAAAGCATTGTTCCACACAGCTAGTAAATAGCCAACAAGAACAAACATCTGTAGTGACCTAAACAACATCTGTAACAGCAAATCAATAAAACCTTCAATTTAGTTTTATTTAGAACAACAAGACATTCATTTAGCAGCAATAATTTAGAGCAGAATCTTTACTGTAGTAAATATTTGGTAGCATATATACATGTGCACAGGCACAAAAATATATGGAGAGAGATATGTATATATACAGATACTTAGTTTTTATCTAAATGTATCATACAGAAAGTCTTAATAGTAAAAATAATTAAGTTTTAGCCCCAAAAAACCAGCTAATCATATCCAACTCAGCTAATATAGGGGCATCTACTAAGCACAGTAAAAGCTTTCAAATAATGCCATATCATAACTGCAGGTACGATCAGCTCACCAAAGGCCATTTAAAGTGCCTGTATTAATGAGAGGTCTGTGTTGCAACATACTGGAGTGGATGTTTTTACGGCAAAAATAGTATGTGGAAATGCACAATGTAATAAAATAAGTGGAACAACTTTAGTGTAATGTTAAGCAGGAAGGGAGGTAAATCCAACACAGTGTAATTCATGCTACCTATTAAGAGAGATCTATAATATTGCTGTTTCCCAGAACTTTACCTCAGATTAATTTCAAACTAATGAGTTGTCTTACTCTAAAAGACACAGCAAATGCACTAAAATTTGTCTGACATAGACAATTACGGGATCAGTATAAAGGAGTCTTGTGGACGACAGGTTTAAGAATCTCAGGAAAAAAGTATCTCAGAAAAAAAAAAAAGTCTTTTGGATTGCCTTAATTATTTCCACCAATATTTTGAAAGTGGCTTATTCTCCTAGAAGAAAATTCAAAGTTGAAAAGGATCTATGTGATGCAAAATGGGAGGAGCATATTAGCCTAGTTAGGGAAAGAAATAAAAGGAACAATAAACAGATATCAGAGACAAGTATGTTCTTCCACTTGAGAGCACTTTTCTTCTAGTATTTGCCTTTAGATTTTAAGACTTCTCAAGTTATCAAGAAATTTTGAGAAGTGTTCTAATTCATGCAGAAACCTTCCTTGTTCTTCTTCTAGGTGTTTTGCGATAAGTATATCATTTTCCCTAATTTAATGTTAATGAATAACACCTGAACATATAATTTAAAGGTACTAAGTGATCTTCTGCATGGAAGAAATGATCCACAACTGTCCATAGGAAATTATAATTATCCTGGTTTCGTCTAGTATAATCTTAATTTCTTCTCAGTAGCTGGTACAGTGCTGTGTTTTCGATAATGCACTGATGTTTGGAGGGTACCAAGTAGCATTCATCCTAAGACTTTTTTTGTGTCTCATGATCTGCCAGTGAGGAGGTACACAAAAAGTTGTGAGAAAGCCAGGATGGGTTGCTCAAAGTGGCCCAAGTGATATTCCACACCATAGAACATCATGCTCAGTACATAAGGTGGGGGAGTTACTTAGAAGAGGGGTCCAACTGGGGTTTGAGGGTGGGGTCTGGCATTGGTCAGTGGGGGGTGAGCAAAATACATCACTTGGTTTTTCCTTGTGTTTTTTTTTTTTTTTTAATTATTAAACTGTTTTTATCTAACCTACAAGTTTAACTTTTGATTCTCCTCCCCATTCCACCAGAGTGAGGGGAGTGAGTGAGCAGCTGTGTGGTGCTTTGTTGCCAGCTGGGCTTAATTCACAACAATCATTATGGTAGAAAAACACAAAGCTTGTTGACTGACTCAAAACCAGTTTCTCCTCCCTAACAGAAACTGTAGCACTCTGGTCAAGTATCCTGTGATTTCTAGAGGAAACAGAGGTTATACCAGAGACAAATATTTCAAGCAGCAGCTGTTGGATGAAAGAATTAACTGTGAGCCCTCACTCCTAGTCAGAAAAGACAAACACTATGATATTCTTGTGTCAAGCAGAGATTAATGCTCAATCTTAGTTAAATGACTTTATTTTTTTTAAAGCAGAGCACAGCTTTTTTTAAAGCAGAGCACAGACTCAAATCAACTGTTTCCATTTACTATGGATTAAGTTTTTCTATTCAAATACCATTTAATGCTTTTCTCCCTAAAATGTGTTTTCACAGAGGAAAGATACCATGTAAGGCTAATAGAATCTATCCTTATGCCAGATTAAAAATAGTTGAGCTGAAAAGTTAGGTTTCTGAACTCATTTAGTGCTGGTACCTACTTCTCTAAAATCATCTGGTACTCTGTAAAGTTTCTATTTGAGATTTTTAATTTAATTGTGTGTGTGTATTCAAAAGGTAATTATGCAGCTACTTGATTAAAAGTTCACTCATATAATCATTAAAAGTCTCTTTTGGTCATGGTTGTGGTATGTCGGGCTCAGAACTGAATGATTATCGTCTGCTGATTGTAGAAGTGAATGTCTATAATGGGAGTAATTTTAAAGCAGCACTTACTATAAACTAATGCTGTTCCTACATTACAGTGATTATTTTGTTGTGTCAGATACCTATTTGAGAAGAAAGAATTATTTTCAACTTCATTTACTTATTGACAGACACAGAATTAGAAGGTAAAGAATCAGAGTATTTTATGCAGTGTAAAGTATTATGTGTCCATAGGGGTATGGTCAAATTAAACACTCTTAGAAACAGATGAGGAGCATTAAGGATCTTTAAGACAGTCTTCTTTTAAAAATTTTAAAAAAAGAAAGAAAGTTACTGAAAATGGTAGCATGCATACATTATAATATTACTGTATAACAACAAAAAATCCAGTTTCTAATATTAACCAAAATATTTTTAGAATATTTAGGCTTTTATAATTTTAGATAAAAGCTGTTTGGCCCTGACCAAAAATTTTCCCATTTCTTTAACAAAGATTGACAGCTTCTGTGTTTTTATTGTTGTTGTTGTTGTTTGTTTGTTGGTTGGTTTCTGGTTTTGTATTTTGGAGGGGAGGCGGTTGTTTGGTTTTTTTGGTTGGTTGGTTGGATTTTTTTCAAGAGGAGTGAATAACTTAGTTTTGGCCTAGTCTTACACTTATATATAAAAATTCAGATTTCTCCTGAGTTTTGAATATATTTGAATGTCATTATTTTTAGCTGAAAAGAAATGAAGATTTGTTTAAAAGGAGAAAAAGGGTCAGTAATGGGTTTTGTACCAATAAAATTTACATTGTGACTTAGAAAAATGATATCTGAATAAATATCTAAAATCTTTCTATTATAAGGAGATAAAAATGCATTTCCATTGCTGTTTTTCAGTTCTGAGCAACAAAGATATATTAGCAATCCCTTAAATCATTGCATTGTTAGCAATCTCGCATTGCAAGAACATAGAAAGCCTAATTGATAGCTAGTCAATAGAAAGTTGCCCTTTGCTGGAAGTCATAGAAAGATTCTCTTGCTGAAGATTAGAATCTCTTAGTGCTGAAGTTATTTAATTAATACAGGTAATTGGAATTTGGTATATACTGAAATGGTGTAAAAAGGAAACAACTCAAATTATTTGTGCTTTTTATTCTGTTTTGTTTTACTGCTTCTCCAGAACCATAAGAACAGGATGATTTTAAGACACTTTTCAACAGAGCACCATAAAATGCTGCTTCTCGGGTCTTAATCTTGATTCTCTCGTACCTTCTTAAATCAGAAATATTTCTATGGAAATCAATTTATTTATACTAGATTTGTCTAACTGACATAAAATCTGTCAATAAAAAAATGTTTGGTTTTGTTTGGTTTGGTCTGGTTTTATGTGTGAATATAGCAGCTGCTATGGTAGAGGTATTGTCACGTGACCCTTCCCCAGTTTTGGGGCATTGGTGTTTTTAATTCTTTTGAGCACTCTGCGTGGCTCTAGCTAATTTCCTAGCATCCTATGGAGGATATTTTTCCATATTTCTCTAGATGATGATATATTCAGTTTGAATGAAATACGAATAATATCAAGGAAGAAAAATAGAAAATTCTTAGTAACTTCACCCGTATGAGCACTGCTTTTCCTAAATTAAGTATGTAATTATCAAACTTGTCATATGGTTTAACCTTTATGGAACTAATTGAGTTGAGCTTAAAATTACTTGCTGTCTAATTTGATGAAACAGCTACAATTTCTTCCTTTCAAGGAGAAGCTGGGGGGAAAATGTAGGCAACGGAGTTGAAAAGTTACTATCAATAGCACAAAAGACAGATAGCTATTAGAAAAGGATCAGGAATTGAGCTGACCTTCATAAACCAACTTTTTACGTGAATTGGACAAGCATATATGTAATATAGATAATATCGTACTATGGAAAAACAAAGGAAAAAATTAGATACTACATATTTATTTTGATATCTCAGTGTTTTTACACTATTTATCCTGTGAGATTTACAAAAGTTTTAATTAAGAGAATGATGACATGTACTTACCTTTCACAACAACTGTGAAAGTCTAGTGCATCTCAGTCATTCTGACCAATTTTGCTCAGACTAGAACGAATTCCTCAATACTTAGTCATCTTTTCTAATATATGATTAAATGTATGGAGTAACTTAGGGAGTGAATGTCCCAAAATACTTAATGAAAGCATGTGACAGAAGATTTGACTCCTTTAGTCTAACATTCTGGCATTAAGTCTGAACATATTGACTCTCATATTAGGGTAGGTTTTCTGAACACATACATCCACGGTTGCTGATTAAGCTTCACTAAGCCAGTCTTTCTGGTTTATTCTGTAGTGATGACAAACATTCACCGACACTAAGTCAATATATTGAAGATGATTAGAAGATAAAACATTATGATTTTACAACTCAACATTCAGCTGAAATGTTTCTACTAATTTTGAACAGTCAAGAACCAGTTGCATCTGAAGCCATTCTTCTATAAAAACTAACATTTTCAGAATATACCAACAAGAAAGAACAGGAAAAAAATCACTTTTAAAGTGTTAGCATTTCTTACCAATGCATTTCATGTCCCAAGGTAGTGGCCTGCTGAATCCCTCATGCTCTGCACACAATGGGTTCGAATCCCATCCTTGGTGAGAGGGAAAGTTTATGACCCTGAGATTGGTTCAGTGAGTTAGAGCATGGTGCTGACAACACCAAGGTCATGGTTTTGATCCCTATATGGGTCCGTTTGGTGGACTCAATGATCCTTGTGGGTCCCTTCCAACTCAGAATATTCTGTGATTCTGTGAAATATCTCTGTCTGGAGACCAACTTTCTGCATATATACAAGGGATAGGTCTGCTTCCGTGTGAAGTCTGGATCCCTGCATCCACCCAGCCAAGGAGGTCTACAGGAATTAGGAAGACACTGCACATCCAGGGTAGAAAATGCTCTACATCCATGAACCCATTAGATTTATTTGCAAAGTAGCATACATGGCCCACATCCTACTGGCAAGCTGTGCTGCAGTATTCTTTCTCTGTGTAAATGACCACCACCTCTGTCAAGAATTTCCTGAAGCAGGACAGTACTACACTAGTCAGCTAGATTTATCTCCTTCTGTGTGTGAAACATAGAAATGTATACTGATATAACTTTTAAAAAAAAAGCTCCCCAAAACAATAAAAAAAGACTTAAATATTATCTTGTATTTACATGCTGCTAAGTAAATCACTAAGCAGGTAATATACACCTTTCAACCAAAATTAAAGACTTTCCCTCTACAAGTTTTCCTATTTTTAAACAGATGATGGCCACAAAACCTAGAAAACTACAGAAAAAGTTCCTGTTTAAGCTTTAGTTGTGGACGGGGTATGTAAGATTCTTGTTACTACATAGAAACAGATAAAATACATGTATATATATTTCCCTAAAGATACTATGATGATTTTCTTTTTAAGTAATAAACATTCCAGTTCACTCTTCAGACTTCATAACTATTCAAGGAGAATTACACACCTTAAAAAAAGATCCTAAAATGCTGGTCAACTGACAAAAGATGTATGTAACCCAGAAAAGAAACACAAGTATAAATGATTTTCTTTTACTACAATAAGGTACTCTAAGAAAATAGATAATTAATTTTGTTCAGTTTGATTGCAAATCAAATCTGGGGATAAAAAAATACCACAAACAAAACCAAAAAACCTTGAAATGGAATCCTTGCATTTTAGAAAGCTTTGGAGCAGTTTATATCAGATTATGCTTCTCCATTATCATATATATGTGTATGGTGATCAGAAAAAAAAAGGCTTTATGTAAATTATTCAACAAATTTTGTCAGGAGACAGCGTGATATTTTCTGATGCAGGACTATGACAATAGGGTTCTATGACTAGACTTGTAGGCTGTATCCATTTATAAGATAAAGACTAATAACCTTATCACTATTTCAACATCAAATTACTGGTCTGAAAAGAAGTGTTACTCTTGAAAAGTCTGAAATATGATTGTTACTATATGAAATTAATACTAAATATTTTGTAGAGATTATTTTTTTTCCTTTCCCTTGAAGGTTGGGATGAAGTATAGCGTTTCTTTTCCCTAAAAAAAGTCTGTAGTCTCTGGACAGTAGTTTTCTTTCAGATTGAGGATTTGTATTTCATATAAATAATATGTAACTTTTTCAGACTTCTTTTTAGTAAAAACTGAGGGTTTTCAAAACCACTTAATTCCAATGAAGTGCCCTGAATCAGTCTTCTTTTTTTAATCTATTAATCTATGCTGTATTACAGATTTAAAAATGGATTCAATGATTCCTATCAGTTACAACAGTGGTTAATCAATGGAAAAGTTTAGCATTTGTCTGAATTGCAATTAGCTATGCATTTTTGAAAGGAAAGATTTAGCCTGTGTTCTAGTTATGGATGAACAAGGACTTTGGAAATGTATTCAGCTTACATTTTTATCTGCTGCTTATTACTGCAAGTTACAAGAAAATCTGAAAGTGTTCCCATTAATGATTCATCTGGCCTCAGAAAGCAGGAGTCATTTCCTACTGGAACTTGAAGTATTTGATTGAATGCCTCTGAGATAGCTGTGAGAGTATCTCTGTGGACTGAACAAATATTTTAGAAGGGAAAAATTCCTGTAGGAACTCAAACTTCAGACCTTAAACAGAGAGTCTATATTGTAATAATGTGTGTGGCTTTATTTGAAACACGTAGCTTTGTATGCAATCTGTGAAGAGGACAGGTCTAAAGAGGAAAAAATGTACAGTATATTAGATATGAGACTCTGCAAAGTACTAAAGAGTCACATCATTTTGTCTAGCTGCTGCTGTAATAATTCTTTATGGAAAATTCAGATAAGGCAGGAAGAAGTGGTGATCAAGCTAGATGTCTAGTAGTCATTAGTGGAAGCTATTGGGATGTGAATGCTTGTGAGAAGCTGCAAGTTCATGACTGATGGGTTCAAATGGGCAGTTGAAGAGAACAGCATTGGAATACTGATTTGAAAATAAAATAATGAAAACCTGACATTTCTCATACATGGACAGGAGTGGAAGGAACAGTAACTGTGAAAAATTGGTAGAATATTTTGTGATGTGGGAATTATAGGGAGTGGGAAACTCACTAGATACACGAGGAATGAAAATAGATATGGAGAAAGAAAAAGTGTTGGAAGAGTATCACAAAGACGAGAGCTAGTAAAGAGAGGAATATTGATGATAGCACTTGGAAAATAGGAGGAAAAAATGGTATAGTAAAAGAAAGCAGTAAAATTGGCTTTAGTGAGAGGAGTAGGAGAGGATAAGTTAACTTTTTGTAAGTACAGAAGAGAATGTATACATCACTGTTACAATCAAATTATTTAGTTTATCTAAATAATAGAGATATAAAAGTATAGCAAAAAATTTTGGAATGTAATTTCAATGCAATTGGTGTTAAGAATTTCAGAAAAAATGTCAAAGATTTTCTTCAAACATGAAACAAATCCTTTAAGTATAGGTTAATTAACACGGTTAATTTAAAATAGAAATTTCAAGAAGAGGATCAGAAGAGGAAAGTTCCCTTCTATTGCTCTTCTACATCTTTTTCTGGAAAACTGGTAACAAACTCTAAAAGAAATAGCTTCAGAAGTGGTTTTAAAATTAAGGATAATTAATTATTTTTACATTCAAAAGCTCTGTATTTTACTAAATTATTTATAAGTGCTAAAATAATGGAGAAAATATTTGGAAAGGACTCACTAACTAATTAACAACACCCGCCACCACAACTACCCACACTACTCCTATTTCTCTCAAAGAATTATACTTTCTAAAATGTTAAAAAAAAATTGTTCCAGAATATTGTGTCTTGCAAAATTAGATTTAGGTGGTTTGGAACTGGGAAGCTTAGCTACTTACATGTGCTAAGTGGCAGAAATCTAGACATCTCTAGAGGATGAAGTTTTAAGCTGTGCCAGGGGAGATTTGGGTTGGACAGTAGGAAGTATTTCTTCACAAAAAGGATGATGAGATGTTGGAACAGGGTCCCAGGGAGATGGTGGAGTCAACGTCCCCGGAGGTATTTAAGGAAAGTTGGACGTGGCACTTACTGCAATGGTCTGGTTGACATGGTGGTGTTTGGTAATAGATTGGACTAGACGATCTCAGAGGTCTTTTCCAACCTAATTTATTCTGTGAGTCTGTGTTCTCCATCCTACATCAAGAAAGGTGGCAAATTATTGAAGAAATATGGGAAAAAAATATTGGGAAAATTATTTATGAAAAATGCTGAGCAGCATCAGGAAATAATAGCATCTGGGAACTTTTGGATTGCAGGTTTTTTCTCTAAAAGAAATAAAAGTGAAAACCAGAAACAGCCACCTTCAATCAACTTTTTTTTTTTCCCTAGTATCACTAGATCCACGTCTAAACCAATTTCCTCTAATGAGAGAATTTTTCTTGTTTAGACAAGGCACACACGCTAATTTACCTTGTTCCCACAGTGATTGAAACATGCTGAGGACTCCCAATTACCTTTAAAGCAATTTTTTATTTCTCAGACATCTGTCAATTATCACAGTTCCTTACCAGTGGAAAATCTTATTTTTGACAACATTTTTTCACAAAACTTTAGGTCCTAACTGAGAAATTTTTTTCTATCCATGAAGAGAGCTTAGTCAAAGCCTCCTTTTATAGATGTGACTGCTTTTTGTGTCACCTCTTATGGCCTCTAATTCTATTATCTTGATGTAGGCTCTTAGCTGAAACACCTGGCTGAGGAGTGGAGCTATTCCAATCTCTTTGTAGGCAAGAATCATCTGCAAGGGTTCATTCAGCCCAGCCTCCGAGAAGTGCAAATGTATAAATTTTCCACAAAGGAGCTTAAGTCAGTTTGGCTTCTAAATTAAGCTCAAGTCTATGGAAATGTATCTGGTCCTGTTGTCCAAGTGATGCATATTTTTTTAGACAACACAAATTTTATGCTGCCCTTTTCTGGATCCAGGTGGTTGGATGTTCCTCTGATGACTTACATGCTGTTCTCTTTAGGAACAGAGAGTGAAGAATGGGCTGCTGTACTCATGGCTTATCTGGTACATGTCCTAGAGAGGCTTGCTTTCTGTGTTGAGAGGGGCCTTGCTAGACAGAATGTACAAAAGCTGCTGCTTTCTGCATAGGGGCATGGTGTCAGTGTGAGCTGCTTTTATAATTTTCTGGGCTTTTCTGCCTTCTGTTAACCACCAGTTAGGGTGTTACACAAAAGCATTAGCTTCTGAGACTGTGTGTCATCTCCATCTCATTTTTACAACAAAGCATGAAAAAGAGCTCTGCTAGAATACCCACCTTGCCTTACAGTGACAACACCCAAACAATACACTAAAAATACTAAAACATGATCAGTGCCTGATGGTAGCTGTCAGTCTAAACTTTCAAAGCTTAACTGGTAAGCAGATCTGGCATACAGGGAGATTAAATGAATTGCCTAAGAGATTTATTTGGTATCAAATATTGTGAGTTTTTGGAAATTTTTACTTCTAAATAAACAGTAACATAATTTCTCCTTACAGGGAGAAGTGAACTGTGGCTATGATATTACAGTTTTCAAACTCTGATCTTTTTTCCAGCCAAATAAAGCATGATATTTGTTTAGTTAACACAGCAAAGAGCAGGGTGGTCCTTCTGTCTGTTATTGTTTCTTTAAGTCCTTTTTGAAAAAAAGAAACTAATGTCTTGACAATTTATACTTCTTTCCAGTATTATTGCATTTATTTATTAAAGCAAGGATTTGAGAAAATTATTTGGATTATTTCTTAAAAGGTAAAAACATTCACTGAGAAATAAGAATTATTAAAATTATCATAAAAATTATTGTTGTGAGAACAAGGCAATAAATACATGAGGAAAAAATAGACATCTGTTATAAGAAAATATAATCTTAGTACCTTTGAGCCAAATTTGTCTTAGCATGAGGCTAGCTGGAAACAATTTTAAACACCCATTAGATAACATAATGACCTCAGAATGCAGGAGGAATTGTCAGTCTCATGGTGTGAGACTAAGTCTGTCTCAATATCCTCTCTACATTCTATACACTATTTTACTAGGAATATGTGAGAATGTAAAGAATTTCTATAAAATTGGTTAGACATTTCTCAAATATAACTGATTAAAAGAAAATTTTATAGATACTATTGTGTGCAGTCTTAAAATACTCATATATAACTCATATAACATATATGTTATTTTCCAACTGAAGATAAATTAATTTTATTGCTGATTGCTCATCATTCCTATATAATACTAAGTACAAATATTCTGATTGATGTTGATGGTGCTGATTGCCTTTAAAAGTTTAGTGCTTTTTCTGGAGAGCTATAAACCGGAGGTGCAGAATGCTTGTCTGATACAGGACAGCATTCTTATATTTCCTTGGGTGCAAAAGTCACAGAATTAGACAAATAAGGAGACAGACTTTTTTAGTCTCATTAATAAGATAAACTTTCTTAGTGAAAAACCAAAGGTTTTACTAAACCTTTAAAGAGCAGCTTGAAAGATCAAAAATTATCCAGTCTACATAATTTCAGAGAGTTGAGAATAAAATCATAAGATACTAGCTCAGTAAAATAATAATAAAAATATTGGGAAAACTCCCCAACCCTGCTCCCAAAGAACAATTTGAATATTTCTGTTGTTCACACAATCATTTACACAGACATGAATATTGTGGTAATATATTTTCCTTTGTAATTGGAACTCAAACCAATTTGGATGCTACCTAGATAGAACAATTTATTATTCTATAATTTGTCGTAAGTATGAGTCTGCAAGAACAAGCCTTGTGGGACCAGTTGTAGACATTAGCAATGCAGACTACTACCCCAAAGCTTTCCATTACGGGTTCCCTTCATAATTAATAGATATAAATAGGGTGTTCCAGAGTGTGATGTATCTACCTACCAGCGTTATCATAGAGATAAAAGTATAGATACTACATAAAATACCTGTTTCCTTAGTTCTTCCCCAAAAAGCCTTAAGAACCTAATGATAAAGTGATGACTACTATTTCTTTTCCATCACTCAGATTTTTTCTCTAGTATGGATGGGATCACATTACAAATGTAGCTACATTCTTCAAGTGATCATCTGACGTGTTCAAAGCTAATATGATTCAGTTTATCCAGAGAGCATAATTTTATTTTTTTTCCTGGCAGAACCATGTGTTAACCAGGTTGGCCTGTCAACACCTAGTATGCTAAAGGACTGGTTTTGTTCCAAAGCATTCTGGTATAACCTGGGCAGCTTTCCCAAGCTGCCAGGTGGAAGAGATGCAGAAATGTGGGTGTTAAAAGACTATAATCAAATTGTGTCAGCTGTTTCTTACTAAATTTTTTTAACTGGGGAAACTCTAAAATTGAAGTGAAACTTTCTTGATTTAAAAATAAATAAATAGATGTTGTACACTGGTTTTTTTCCTTTCAGAAAGTGTATAGGAAAAAATTAAAATCTAGCAAATATCCTGTCATGGTAGTGGAACTGATGTTATGGTTCCTAATACTTAAAGTAGTTTTGTTTGGGTTTTTTCTTAAAGCTTTTAAATTATGAATGGCCATTTCTGGTGTGTTGTCTTCCTCAAACTAATTTTCAGTCACTATGTTACAAAGATATCAGTTCAAACTCATTTATATTACTTTTCTATCCTGTTTTCAAAATAGAAAACTGGAGAAGATTGTCATAATGGTGCTTTTGTTCTCACTTTATTTGTGCAACATTCCAATCATTCTAAAATCTGAGCAAAGGGTGGGGGATATTTCATGGGGACGTGCATAAAAGTCATCAATTCCTTTGGAATTCTAATTAACTCCCTACATTACTTATTTGCAGCTGTGTTAAAAAAAATTCTGAATTGATTCTACTAATATTGTAGTTTTGTCTTCATTAAAAAAAAGAAAATAAAATCTTTTAACGGCAGTGTAATTTTTACTGATTCAGCATGATGCTCCAAAGGGCCACAGCAGATCTTGGTGAAGAAAACGGCATCTACATCTGATACTGTACTGATGGAAGCCTATTCAACCTGAGGCGACTGAAGGCCCATACTAAGACCTTAAATCATCTCGTCCATGAGCTGCTTTACGCTGATGCTGCTGCCCTCATCGCCCACACAGAAGTAGCTCTGCAACATTTAACATCCTGCTTTGCAGAGGCTGCTGAGATCTTTGGGCTGGAAGTCAGCTTGAAGAAGGCAGAAGTCTTCTATCAACCTGCACCTCAAGAAATCTTCCACCATCCCCATATCACCACTGGAAAATCAAAGCTCAAATCAGTCCATCAATTTAATTACCTGGGAAGTATCCTCTCCTCGGAGGGTAAAATTGATGAAGAGATAGACAACAGGACAGCAAAGGCCTACAGAGCTTTCGGTAAACTCCATAAAAGAGTTTGGCAAAACAAACACCTGAAGAAAAGTACAAAGGTCAGCATTTACAGAGCCATTGTACTGTCTACTCTTTTATATGGATCTGAGTCTTGGGTCGTTTACCACCACCACTTGTGACTTTTAGAACTGTTCCATCAACGTTACCTCCATACAATCCTAAACATCCACTGGATGGATTATGTGACCAAT